>JAPVRG010272569.1:1179-14492 GCA_029783565.1 Rhagoletis cerasi
GAGATATCTCAATTTTTACTCGAGTTATCGTGCGGACGGACGGACGGACGGACAGACAGACATGGCTTAATCGATTTCTCTTTTCATTCTGAGCATGTCTATATCGTTCTCGATTCCTTTAGGCTGTTACAAACAACCGTTATGTGAACAAAGTTATAATACCCTTGTGCACACAGTGCGCTCGGGTATAAAAAGATGTAAACTGGATGAAAAACAAAAAAATTTAGGAAAAAACTCAACGAAATTCTTTTTGCCTTTGTCCTAAAATTCTATCTGAGAACCTCCGGTATGGTATATCAGAACTCTACCCTATTTGCTACTGCGATGGTACCAGTAGCGTTAAAAATGTTACAGTTTCATGTCAATTAAATGTTTAAATTTCGCGACTGTCCCAAAATCATTGCAGATAAGAACCAGTTCGAAGATGTTCGCGCTGAAAACAGAATTTTAGCGAAACCGCTTTAATTCGGTTCCAGTGGATTTTCCTACAGGGCAATCACAACGTAATGAAATCTACGCTCTGGTAGATATATCAACGATAATTGAACACGCCTAACTACCTTCAGCAATGCTTTGTGTGGCAGCGAAAAATTATACAGTTTTTCTTAGCATGTATTTAGGCTGCCACAAACATTTGAGAGCAACTGTACTGCAAATGTGTCTATGGATTTGTATGCGTGATTGTTCTTAGGGGTGTACTTAATTAAGGTTAATTTTATTTTGGATTAAATTAAAATGTTTAATTTAAGTAAATAATGTGTAGTAAGGAGTCAAATAGTACAAGTGTAAAAAGTAAAAAAATACAAATAAATAAATAAACGGAAGATGGCTAACTCTGAAATAGTTCGCAATTTGTGGAAATGTATTTCGTTAGTTGGTTAGTTGGCAGTGAAAGTTATTTTTAATCCCAAAAAAATAGTTCGTGAAGCTTTTTGCCTCAACGACCTCCTCCTCCCTTATTTGTTATTTCTAATGCCATCGACTGACTTATTTATCTCCTAGCCCAGTGTTACCTCAACAAAGTTATAGTTTGGAAAGCGTACGGATGATCACTTGACTGTCTGAAAAATTACATTAAATGCGTTTTTTAATATTTTTAAAGATTTGTGCTCGCGCGGGTAGAGATTACTAACAACTAAGTCTCGAGCAGCGATGTCCACGCCATATAATAAAAGAGCTGTCCCGCTCTTTACGACAAACAAAAAACAATCCAGCTCCCCAAAGCGCTGGTGAAGAGCTGGTTATGAAATTGCAGTTCTTGTATGGAGTTAGATTTGACTTTTTAAATTTTCTCTAGCTAACTTCTTGAAGAAGACTGCACATGGCCAGCTCACTAGCCAATTTCAAACGGATTTTAGTTCATTCCAGTCAGCTCTTGGAACTGCGTCGCACTTCGAGGCGCACAACACTTGAATTCGCATTCGGTGCTATAGATTTTTTGATATTGATATTGTTATACAAAATCTTTAGTGGGCGATATTAATGCAAGTATTTTTGTTGTTGTTTGTGAATATGTTTTTTACCGTTTTAAGACTCCAGCTCACGAGCAAGTGTTTCGCATCCCTGGCCTAGAGCCCAGTACATCACAACATATAAGTTGTAGAATCCCTTCTGTCATCAATTATTTTTTTTTTGCGAGGAAGAATCACCGAAATCCTAACCCAAAACCGTCAGTGTGAGACCTTAAGCCAAGTTTACTTTCAGTTGCCTTATGTTTGTAATTTGTATCTTTAGAAATAGATTGCAACTGCCGGGATCTTGCCAAATACCTCGCTAAAGACCACTATCTCCGCATAATAGTATGACAACTTAAAAAGTACATGCTTCACGTCTTCGGGAATGAAATAATAGATAGAGGTGAAAATAAAGATAAGGATAAAGGTAAAGATAAAGATAAGAATATAGAGAAATATAAAAATAAAGATAAAGATAAAGTAAAGATAAAGGTAAAGATAAAGATAAATAGAAAGACAAAGATAAAGAAAAATAGAATAGATAAAGATATAGATAACGATGAAGATTAAGATAAAGATTAAGATGAAGATAGAGATGGAGATAGAGAAGAAGATAAACATAAAGATAAAAATAAAGCTAGAGATGAAGATAAAGACAAAGATAAAGATACAGATTCAGATTAAGATTAAGATTAAGATTAAGAATAAGATTAAGATTAAAATTAAGATTAATATTAAGACTAAGATTAAGATTAAGATTAAGATTAAGATTAAGATTAAAATTAAGCTTAAGATTAAGATTAAGATTAAGATTACTATTAAGATTAAGATTGAGATTAAGATTAAGAATAAGATTAAGATTAAGATTAAGATTAAGATTAATATTAAGACTAAGATTAAGATTAAGGTTAAGATTAAGGTCAAGATCAAGAATAAGATTAAGGTTAAGATTAAGATTAAGATTAAGATTAAGATTAAGATTAAGATTAAGATTAAGATTAAGATTAAGATTACTATTACTATTAAGATTAAGATTAAGATTAAGAATAAGATTAAGAATAAGATTAAGATTAATATTAGAATTAAGATTAAGATTAAGATTAAGGTCAAGATCAATATTAAGATAAAGATTGAGATTAAAATTAAGATTAAGATTAAGATCAAGATCATGAATAAGATTAAGATTAAGATTACTATTAAGATTAAGATTAAGAATAAGATTAAGATTAAGACTTAGACTAAGATTAAGATTAAGATTAAGATTAGGACTAAGATTAAGATTAAGATTAAGATAAAAATTAGTATAAAGATAAAAGTAAAGATAAAGATTAAGATAAGGATAAAGATAAAAATAAATTTACAGTTAAAGATAAAGATAAGCATACAGATAAAGTTATAGGTAAGGATAAGGATAAATATAAGGATAAAGACAAAGATGAACATGATGATGAAGACAAAGATAAAGACAAGGGCAGAGTCAAAGGCTAAGGCTGAGACTTAGATCAAGATTAATATTGACAAGTTTCTAAATATAGTATGAAACGGACGAGGAATGAATCGAAAAAAGCTACACTTCGTCTGAGCTTGGGGACCACACGTACTTTTTTACTTACGCGATTATGTGATTTCTTTAGAAATGCTCTAGCCCATATAAAATCTTAAGATTTAATACTTAAACATACACAGTCGTAATAATAGTAATATCCATTACACTACATGCAAATGTTAACACGAGTGCAACTCCGTTTTATTACAAATAATTCCATATTTTTATGTGGTGTTAACAAATAAACTTTTCTTTATCACAAAAAGTAGGTCACAGCCAATCTCGAGTAAGCGCTAATAGCTAGAACGTCAACAAGCATAGCATGTAAATAAATAATAAGAAATAACGTAAGCCAAGCGAGAAATAATTTTCACATTTCACCTCAGGCTACATACTAACTAATAAACAAGCGACCGGCAAAAGAAGTAGACAATTGTGAAAATGACAATAAAAGCAAAAACTTCGTTAGCGAATCGATTGAGAAAAGCAACAGCGACAGACATTCGCTTTTGTGGCTGGCATTTCTACATACAACATTATTTAGGGTATTGATTTTCTGCTATGCACGACTCTTCTATAAACCACAAAAAGTAAGTGTTTTTAACAAACAAATAATCCAAGTACCGAAGTGTAAGTGTAGGCACTCTATGCTATCCGCTTGAAATAAGAGCGGAAGTTTATATATTCGCTCAATGGAAAATTTGTCAGCTTAAGCTTTGCGGTAGCAAACTGAAACACATATGACATAAAATTTTTTATTTTAGAAATCCGGTTATTATCCCTGCGGGATAGAAAGAAATTAAAGTTTTGAAAGTACATACAAGGTTTAGAGTGGAAACCAGTTTTTTTGTGTTTATGCTTTTAGAAAGAGATGTCAAAGGATGTCGGCGTAATGATATACATATGCATATATACATATATACTAGCCAATGGCCGACATGCTGGCGACGTTTGATGACAAATGCTGCTTAAAATGTTAAAAACCTACATATGTATCTGTTAAGCAGACTTGCTAAATAATGATTATTAATCATAATGATTACACAGGCCGACAAAATGAGACCGATTTTTTTGACCATAAACCAGACCATACTTTCCTAAAGGTTTTCGATGCGCTGAATTCAAATCTGGACACGTCAGGATTTTGAGATATCCTAACCTAAATGTGCAAAAAACACCGTTTTTGCCTATTTTTGAGGTTATATATAAACGAGAGATTTTTTTTTTTTTTTAAAGCACACATAGCATCATAAAGAAGAAGTCTTTCTCTTACGAATGGCGTTGAGTTTGCTCAAATATCTTTTTTTTCGCTAAGATAGCTTGAAATTTGTAGACTTATCGTAAGAGGAACCTTTAGGAAAGTATGGTCTGGTTTATGGTCAAATTTCTTGTCGGCCTGTGTTATTAATTAAAGCACGTTTTTCTTGGGTAACCGTTTAATGATTAAATAGCATTAATTGCACCTTTTTAATGATTAATAATTAATTACTCTCAGAAAAAAATTAATTAATTAATTAATTTTAATTACATGATTATTTTATTATTTTTAATTACTTTGATTGATTAATTTGATGTTTTTAATTGCACGATTAATATATGTATTATTTGATTATTTTCAACTATTTTTTGTTTTTGTTTTCAATTTTGTGATTTACAAGGATGCTATATGCTAATCTTGGCAAAAAGCTACGAATAGATCGGTCCCTGGTCCACTTCCCGGGAAAAAAGGATCCTATATGCTTATCTAGGCAAAAAGCTACCTACTTACGTACCAAATTTTAAGCAAATCGGACCACAAATACGATTTTTTCGTATAGATCGGTTCCTGGTTCACTTCCCGGAAAAAAGAGGATCCTGTATGCTAACCTAGGAAAAAAGCTACCTACTTACCAAATTTTAAGCAAATCGGACCATAATAAGATTTTTTCGAATAGGTCGGTCCCTGGTCTACCTACCGGAAAAAAGTAAATTTGCCTAAAACATGGTAGGTGCTGAAATCTATTTACGTACAAAATCTCATGAAAATCGGCCCAGCCGTTCGCGAGATTACCTGTTACAAAAAAGGGGCTTCTCTTTATATAATTTGTATAGATATAGATTTCAACTTGTGAATAGTACATTCCAATGCAGTTAATATACACAAGACGATAATCAATACAGTAACACAAGATAGATGCGCACTGGTTGCTTTGTTATTTTATTTGCTAATTTTTTATTTTTGTTATTTTTTGGCCTTTAACAATTATATTCAACAATTTATTGAGCTTGAGGCCGTTTTAAATGAAAATTCTTGTGGAAAAAACAACAATTTACATTTTGGTAGGAATTATAGCTGCTATTTCGGAGATCACCACATCTCCTCATCAGACTCCTTTTTTCTGGGATTTGAACCTGCGCCTCCCAGATTACAAAGCCAGTGCGCTACCCACTGCGCTAAGTTCGCCATGTAACTTGTTGTTGCTTTTCCACATTTTCATTTAGCTAAGCCAACTACAATCAAGCGCAGCTATTCCGCTGCTATTTTACTTGATCATGTGGTTGTTGGTTTTGTTGGTTTTTGTCAATAATTCTATTTTTAGAATTTTTAACTTTAGGTGCTCGTCCTTAAGTTATTTGTTTTTTCCACAAGAATTTTCATTTAAAACGGCCTCAAGCTCAATAAATTGTTGAATGCTAATTTTTTATTAAAATATTGTCCATACTACATCAAAACCGCATAATATGCATACATCAGAGTTCCAAATTTGGTGTACAACTTAGGAAAATTCTAGATCTTTTTAAAGGATGCAATTTTGTAGCCCATTGTAAGAAATCATTCCTTATTTGAAAACTAGAGTACAAGTATTTGCTCGATCAGTTGTTTCAGTTATTTATACTAAATTATGAAAATTTGTCTGCCAAATACAGCTTCATCTATTTGGAGAAATGATTAAAAATAATCAAATAATTAGAAATAATCAACTAATTGAAAACAATCAAATAATTAAAAACAATCAAATAATTGAAAATAATCAAACATTTAAAAATAATCAAATAACACTAGTCGACAAATTTTGACGTAATTGCGTTAACCTAAGTGTGATTTTGTGAAAAATATAAAGTTAGAATTTTACTCAGTGCTCTATAACATCTACATTTCTTATCCGATTTGGATAATCTTAGACTCAGAATTTACTGAAATGATTTATCTTTTACATAAATTTGAAAAAAAAAATTTAAACAAATTTTTGTAATTAAAAATAAGCATCTAAAAATGTGTGCTTTTCAAAATGAATAAAAATTCCACTTTTTTCGATTTTGGTCGCTAGTAATAGTAATAATTTTTATTTAAATCTGTACAAATTATATATTTTTGCAAATGGCGCATCAATACCTTTCGAACGGTAGGTCGCCCGCGTCGATTAGATGATCTTTTCAAAAGATATTGACAAATAACTGCGAAAGGTACCAAAAAACACGTTTTTCGAAAAATCTCGAAAACGCTTCTTTGAAAAAAAAAATTCGGGTTTGCTTTCATATTCAGCGATCCAAAGTGAGGCTAGAAAATACTTTTTTACAGGGTTAATTTTTCGTGTAAACTAGTGTAATTTAAACAATTATTTGATTATTTTTGATTATTTTTTTAATGGTAATTAATTTTGATTATTTTTGATTATTAATATAATTAATATATAATTAATTTTTAATTGCTGGGTTATGTAAGAAAATTAAAATAATCATTAAAATTAAAAAATGGTAAAAAATTAATGATTACTAATCGTAATGGAAATTTAACAGCTCTGGTATTAAAGCGATAAATTTAGTAGGCCTATTTTCGAATTTCGTTTAATACCCTCTCTTCAATGTTTCAAATGCCTAGTTTTGACACTTTTAGCATTTATGACGTTTGAAAACATTATAATTTTAAACTTTTTTTCACAAACTCACACACACATTCTTATTTTCAATCTAAAACAATAAACAATTTTTGAACGATTTAATTTTTTATTTTCAATTTGATTTTATTTTAAAATGCTTGCAAACTTAAAAAAAAAATCATTGTCGTCAAACTTAAAAAAAAAATAAAAGTCGTCATACGCAAGATTCAATTCTGCAAAGTAGCAAGGTACCGTGATCAAGAGGGGGGGGGGGGGGGGTGTTATTTCATGAAAGCCGCTAATGAACCTTCCGGTAAGCTGGTACTACTGCCAAACCCTGCTAAAGCGAGTGTTTCAATCACATATGCTGCTTTTCTCGGTGTATTAAACGCATGCCCCGTCACCAATCTTAAAGGGAAAAGGAAGTCACAATGGTGGAACAAAATAAGCAAAGAAAAGTGGCAAAGCAATGGGAAAATGGCACCCAACAATTCACGGAAGAAATCCGGAACACTTTCAGATCACAGGTTTACGGAATAGTCTCTCTAAAAATCCAGCTGCTCCTACGTATATACAAGGTTTAATGGCGCCTGGCCAGCTTCCTGGGATGAGACGTTGGGCGTGTTCGTGAGCGTGCACTTCTAAAATGCCTATGACCATCTAGTGGTTTAGTCAAATCTGCATATAATATCTCAATCTTATTATAAACAAACTAAGAAGATATATAAGGCCGTTAAATCCCTCAAACCGCCGAACTCCAAAAGGCATACCACCTTTTATGATATCTACGAACCACAGTGTGCTTTTTTTACATTCCCAAAGTGTAGACCACAACCAAAATGCCAACATACCGCAGGGAGGAAGGTCAGTTCTCGTCAAACCCAGCTACTTTCGCTCTTTAAGCCTTGGTTCTTTCCGTCTGAAAACTCTTCGCAGACTATTGGACAGCTATATAAGGCAGAACCTTCACCCAATAGATATTTCTATCTAAAACAAGGTTCTCCTACAAGCTACTTATTAAGGGATTTTTATCAGAACCTGCGTCAGAATTCAACAGTCTTCTTCTTGGAAAACGAGTACATGGCAAGGCTGGGGTTCTCTCTCCACTCCCACGGAACCTAACAATGTATAATATGCTGCTGTGCTTACAGGTCACGCGCTGACAAGTCGTAGCGTACGCCAATGACTTTGCTCTAACTGCAATGGGAATGCAAGTTTCAGGTTTACTTATGAAAAATTCCAGAGATATTGCGGCAATTTTGCGTATTAATATGCCCCTGGAGCCAAAAATGTGCTTCATGATATAACAGATCACTTTGTGATAAGACAGTGGGTAGATACTCCAAAATCGCTGTTCTAGCGTTAGTCTATTCATGATAAAATAGCAAACCCAACTTACTGCAATTTAAAACAGCGTTGCAATATCTAAATAATTGTTGGCCATTTAATCGTTATCAGAAAATCAAGCCTTAAAAAAAAAACCTTTATATCTGGACCTGAAAGTTCCCAAAAAATCCGATAAATCTAAAAAAAAATTCGAAAAGTTCCGTAGAATCCAAAAATTTCGGGAAAAAATCCAGAGTGTTAAACATAAATAATTTTAAAAATAAAACATCGTAAATTCCAGAAAAAGCCCCGAAAAATTCGGGAGGTAAAGCACTCAAATTTCCAAAATATCCCGAAAAAATCGAAGTTTCGAAGAAACCGCAAAGCTTACTAAAATTCCGAAGAGCAACGAATTAATAATGAAAAACCAGAGAAATCTCGAAAGGTCACGAAAAATTCTAAGAGTCTGGAAAAAATTTCAAAAGTTAGGATATATCCCGAAAAGCTAAACACGTAGGGCCTCGAAAGTTTCAAAAAAATACCGAAGGATCTCGGAAAATAAAACACGAAGTATCCAGATAAGTCCCAAAAAATTTCCGAACAAACTTCTCGAAAAAAGGTAAGATTTTACTGTCTTCTTAATTTCAATTTTAATTTTACTGTCTTCTTAATTTCAAAATCATGTACAATTTGCTAGTGTCTAGCTTTTAGCAGGCAAAGACTCGCATTACTCGGCAAGGTACAAATGCAGGGCCTACAAGCAGCAATCGACAAAGGACCAAAGTGTCCACTAAAATTCGTTAAAGGAATCGCAATGTTCTTGAATGTTGGGCGATTCATCCCTTCATGTGCAGTAAACGTATCTGGAACAATTATGGACGTCATATTCATTTATGGTCAGCCAGCCTTACCTAATTTCAAAATCTAGAATTAAGTTTCATTAAAAAAATAAAAATTGAGTCCTAACCGCACAAAAACCTGATAAAAAAATGTCGCTTGTGTTGGTTTTTGTGGTTAGGGCTCAATGCATTCAAAGACGAAGGGAAAGATTGATTTTGCATCACCGAAATCCAAAAAATAGAAAAATTATTATAATTTTTATTATATCGCAGATTTTCTTCAAAAGAGTATTAATTCAAAATTCGTCGTATGCCAGAAAATGCGAAGATCATATGGGAAAGGAATACTTTACTCCAGATCTATACGGTCTATGAACATTTTTAGCACGTAATATCAAAAATGAAAAATTTTGAACTAATACATTTTCAAAATCGCGCTAGTTTAATTAAAAAAGCTCTTGAAAAAATGATTTTAGCTATGCTCGATAAAATTTGTAATAAAATCCTACTTTTTGTTAATTTTTTGTCCGCTGCGAAACACAATAAAAATTAATATTTTAGCACGAAAAATGGTGTAAAAGTTGTATTTAATTTATTAATTTTTCTTGGTAAACAGAATAACTAAAATCTTTTTTCTAAGCCCAGAAAAATGCCCAATAATTGGGTTACTTTATTTTGAAAAAAAAAAAAAAATAAATGTATTTCAAAACCCCTGAATTCAATCTCTTCTCCTTCAACCACAATTTATTTCACAATTTTCGAAATATCTAAATCAATTCAACTCTCTGACTCATATTTTATGGACTATTTATACATACATACTACATAAATAATAATAAATTCAGTTACTGGCTTTTCGTTTAATATTGCTGCAAAATCAAACGAAAGATCTGAAAGTTTAAATGTAAAGAGCATAGACTTCAGCTTGTTTGCTTTTTTAATTTACACTGTAAATAATAAAGTCAATAGACAGTTTTGCTTTTGCCGCCCAAATGCGTGCGCTTACGATCAAAGTCACGAGTTCGAATAGGCAAACTTCGATAATTTACAGTTAGAGCAAGAGTAAGAAAACTCACAAGCAAATAAACGCTCACGCACACCAGTGTAAATATTTAAAAACGCTTGCAAACAATTGACGTTTGATAGCTGCTCTGCGCTCACAATACTACTCTCGCTGTTACGCTCTCGAAACGAAAGACTCAAGCAACAAACTCGCCGCAGCCGGCACGAATACAGACATACATACATATGCACATATCATGATACATGCGATCTCCCCATTTTCAACCTTTCTCTTAGCCATTTGCATTTTTTTGGCTTTATCTGCACCACACACACACATACAAACTCCAAACAGCTGCGCTCGCATTCGCTTTCGTATATTCGAATTTGGAGTAAACCAACTGGTTTCAGCCTAAGTGGACGCTTTGTTTGCGACGATCGTATTTCGAACTTGGCTGTGTCAGAACTTAGGGCTACCACAGCAGCATTCGTTAGTGAACCGTTGTGACGGCTGAACGCGTAGATCGCGTGTAAATTTCAAAACGCAAACGTACATACGTTCGGGATCGAGTTAGTGTGCATTGAGCATCGGCGGATTGGGCTCAGCAAGCAAGCTAGCAAGTAAAGTGTATGTGTGCGCGCGTGTGTGTTTTTGTGGGCAAGCAACCGCAACTGGGCAGTTTGGCAAAAACGGTGTCTGTTGCTTTCGCATTCGCCGTCTGTTTCTGTGCTGTGGTGTCCCCTTTTTATTTTGAAGTGAGCTATTTTACATTTTTTCCACTTTTCAATTTGCTACATTTGAATTTTAATTTCCGAAACGAAATCGAACGTGTTGAGTGTGTGTGCGTGTGCTTTTGGTGTACCTAGCTCTGCGTGCGCTACGATTAATTCCAAAATAACTAAAAAACTAACGCTTAAAATGTATGTCTGCGTACTTGCGTGCAGTTAAAGATAAAAATAATTACAGCCTATGGCGGCGACGCTGACCAACTTTAACCCAGAAAAAGTGAATTGCTGACATTTAAATCGTTGTCGCTGTCGTTGGCTGCATCGTGAAACGAACACACGCTTGCACTAATAATAAGCTCGAAACTCGAATTTTATTTCGGCAGTTCTTCATTCTGTGCGACTGCATTTCATTTTCGTTTTCGGTTTCGGGTCGAACGCTGAACATTGCCAGTAGTTGGGTGAATTGTTTCTTTGCTGACTGCCTGCTGACTGTCTTGTGGCTTGGTGCGGTCTTACTTACCTACTTACTTAGTTGCTTGCCAGTTTAGCTGATTGCTGTTGGTTGCATTCTCGCTGCTGCAACCGGCTGGTGATGCTGGCTACATTGGTTTTCGCATTGCGCTTATTGCTGTCGTGCGCTGTCTTGGCCAATCTGCACAAATACCAACGTCCGTTGGATTTCGCCTGTTTGGCGCTGGTGTTGGGCGCAGGCGCATACTATGTTGACGCGCAGCTGCGCGAATGGTTCTTCAGCGAGATCACACGACTCTGCTAGCGCGTGAAGTGGACCACGAAAGAAGGGCATGAAAAAAATATTTATGTATGTACAAAGAAGTGAATGCCAATCAGTGAAGCAAAACCATCAAAATCTATTTGCAATTCTAATTCAACTTTCGGTGTATCTACATATACATATGTGCATACATATACATATATGTGGCTTTGTGATTGTTTATGCTTTGCATGCATAAATAAATTATGCAATGATGTTTGATGCGGAATGGTGGCATTAATTTCGCTGTGTGCATAAAAGTGGAAGTGTTGCAAAAAATTGAAATATATTACCGAATTGAAAAAATTTAAGCTGCGACTCAGTAAAAAATAAGCGAAAAATGCAAACGTTGTTCTAGCTAAACCTGAAGAAAATAAAGTGTTTCTGGACGTAACACACATTCAATGTTAAAAAAGTTTATGAAAAGTGCTTATAATACAATCCGCTAGAAAAAATTGAAAATTGCAGAAAAACAGCAAAGTTATTTGCTTGTGCATATCTTAAAATTTCTAATTTTGTACTTTGTGGCAATATTTTGTGTAAAAATAAGAAACCAGCGCATAAACTGAAAGAATTTCGTGGAGCTAAGTCTACAAAAGGCATCAAATTGGACTGCTAAAATTGTTAAAAAAGGTAAGTAAGAGAATATGGCGGATGCTTTTGCAATATTGAGCCATGACTTTGGTTTTTTTGAGTTTAGAGAATTTGATTAGTGATTGCAATTTACGTCATCAGATTATTTATGTGATTGCTTGTTAATAAAATTTTTCTTGGATTTAACATTATTCGGTATAAATCAAAGCCTTATTAAGTAGCTCTTGATTTCACGTTGCCTATAGATGAGCATTTATTTCCATTCCGTTGTCTTCGCAGATTTATGGATTTGCTGGTTTTAGACTAAAATCGCAAATACTAATCACAATCAAATGTTTATTTCAAGAAAATCGACCGATCAGCAATCCCAAAAGTTTTCTGCAATAGCATCTGCTTAATTAAAGCAAATATATGTCTAGCTAGACTTTCTAGGATTAATCCTCCGATGAGTGACAGCCCCTAGGGACCTTCTCACAAATCGAAGGGTTAAGGAAAGTATGAGTTATGCTATAACTGGGTGCGGGTTAAGGAGTAGCTGATCTGAGCCCTGTGCACTCAAAAGGTTAGATGTCTTATTACCAGTAACTACCAATTGATATGTCACCCAGAATTAAACAAGTTCATTATGTTTTACAACATTATTTAGTAGAAACTTGCATTGCCGAACTAGTTTAGAAGCAGCTTGAGGGCTAGCCAATGCCTTGAATACAGCTTGACTTGCTTATCCACCTATTTCCACCACTTAGTCCATGGCCTTGAGGATTGGAAATACCTTTGCTTGGAACACCGAGGCATTGTGAAGATAAGAGAAGAGTATCAACGCTACCATCGACATACATAGATTCCAGATTCGGACTCAGTGTAAATTTTGGAGGCATGAGTAAAGATTTAAAGATTCGAATAATAATTGGGATGGGTTGGTAATTTCTTCATTTTGATTATAAAGACATTAACGTTTACGTGTCTGCCTCCAGCGATTTTGCCTTAACTCCATACTGTACACCACCGATGCATAGCTGTTAATGGGTTTCTTCCTATAGGTGTACATCCATAGGATTCTTCTTGACTCCATGACCAAAGACCTGTTTACATTGCCAAAACGAGGTTGTGGCTTTGAAGGTCTTCTGTCCAACGTGGGACTTGATGGCTAATTCCAAAAGTATGCAGAAGAACGCTTGGGCTAGTATATGTAGG
>JAPVRG010272570.1:3418-17825 GCA_029783565.1 Rhagoletis cerasi
TAAAAACATGTTTTCTATTATTTTATTTAATACTACGGTTTTTTAACTTTCGATAAACGAAACACCTACTATTTTTTACTTTTTGTTTGTTTACGATGCTATTCTCTTTTTTCAGATAATTTGTTTGGAATGACTAACTACATAACTACGGGACAGAAACTATTTGAATAATATGCGCCTGCTATAAATGAAAATTATCACTCAGTCGAAAATTTGTTGGCCGATTAGCATTCGAGGCACGAAAGAAAAAGCTGTGCGTATAAAAGATCACCGAAGGCAAAAATTTAGACAGATTACGCACTTCTCATCCTTTTTTTCATCTTTTGCTATCTGTGCGAACAATCGAGTCCGGGATCTGTATGTCTGCAGCTTTCTTCACCGATAGTTGGTGCTGCGCAACCTGCGCTTCTCTGATCCCGTACACCGAATATCCTGCAGTGACTTGACGACGAAGAATTCACGAAGCGCTACATCGATATTGGTGAGTGGCCTACGAGGGGTGCGCTACTATGCTAAAATCTTTGAACCCAGCACAGGTAATCAAATTAGCCCTGTGAGCATCCGCAGGCGCTGAGTATTGGGATTACTGCTGGAGGGCAAAGGATGCTCTGTATTTGCGTTTAAAGTCTCCCGGAATGTTCTAATTTTGTTTGTGAGTGGAGCTAGCCTTATACTTTTTGTACCAGAGGGTACTCCTGGTGAGTGAGGCTCCAACTGTTGCATACTTGTATTATAGGCTTGTGGATGCTGTAGAGAAGATCAGTGTTTTCGTAGCTCTAGTTAAGACGGAGGTTTCGGCTCCGGTCGGCCTCTTTTAGGAGCGGCGCAGTCCCACTTTAGAGGTGTTGAAGTTTTATAGTATGTATTCCACGTGTTGCGGAAAAAGATGCTGTCCACCCAGGCAGAAATCCGTTGTATTCGAACCACCCTGTTTTCAGCTGGGTTTAATAGAAGGTCTACGGCCAGGTTAATCCTTGTCACGGGATGTATTACTTCTATATCATACTCTGAAAAAAGAAAGAGGAAGGAAGTTATAACTGCGGTTTTCAGTGAGATAGATATTTAAAGTAACTTTGAATTTAGGAGAGGTACCCGCTCGAATCAGCAAGAAGAAGTGTTGCCAGGCGTCACCATAAGAAAGCATCATTTCCTAAGGGGGCGTTGGTAAAATAAGTGGCAAAATCTAAGAGAAAATGGGATGCTTGTTTATTATTTTTTATTTATTTTTTTTATTTAGTCATTCAACAGTAATCTAGATCAGCAAAGTTGCTTACAGACTACTTTGAGATAAATGGTGTAACACATTATAAACTCATTTCATTTAAGGTTAATTTGAAATCAGACTGAGCTAAAGAATTTTGGAGAATATTGAATTAAGTCAGAGCTCGAAAAATAGTAGTATTAGAAATCTCTGTGGCCTTATTCTTTATAAAAAATATCACTATTACGAAGAGTCCTGTTAGAGATATGGAAACAAATGAGTTCGAGGAGATATGGTGAATCGATTAAAACCTTAATAATGTCGAAGACAAAGGTGAGCGACAAAATAGTTCTTCTGCTTTAAAGAGATTTCAGGTCAATTAGCACACATCTAGCTTTATATGAGGGAATTGGTTGGGCAAAATTCAACGAACGGAGAGCAAAACGAAGATGTGTAAGTGTTCAAAATCGAATACAACCCAGTTGGCATTTGCAAAAGAGTTTCTCGAAAAGGGCCTTCTCATAGGGCTTCTAATGGAAGGCTTAAGACAGATTGATGTAGTCTTGCAATTCAATAAAAAAAAATTTTAATAAACACCACCCTGCAAATGCCCCAATCGCTTGGTCTGGCCTTGATTCAAAGTGAACATTTGAACACAGGTTTACATGCGTGGCTGTAGCTCGAACTGATCAGTGCGCAGAGATGCTTGCCACTATTTGTTAGCTTCCAGGAGGGTGCGGGTTCGAATTCCGTCAGAGGCAACGTGATTATAAAATGATAAAATATTTTTATATTTTTATATTATATTTTTTGTGTTTCCGAAATATGAAAAAGCATCTGTGAAGTGCAGAACGCAATCGTACTCCAACGAAAAAAAATGGACTATGGAAGGGCTTATGGAAGGCCACATGGAAGCCTTGACAAGTGGGACATCTCATACAAAAAAGAATGAGAAGCAGAAGGACTCCTGTCTGCCAATGGAAGGACTAGAAGCGTTCCTAGAAGTGGTTCCAGGCCCTTCTTTTGCCTACTGGGAAGTTCTTAAAAATTACAAGCAGCTGCAGCGGTGATTTAAGAAAAATTTTCAAACGAAATGATACATCAACCTCGAGTTCACACAAATATTGCAATTGAAAAAACTAAGGTTTGTTGACCAAAACCATTATCCAAGAATAGAAAACAGAACAAAATAAGTCAGAGAAAATATGCTACAACACCAGCGGCGAAATATTATGAAAAAAGGTTGCGTAAAATTAAAAAAAAATATCAACAAAACCCAGATATCCGCGTCTGAAATGGTGGATGGCAAATAAAAAAATAATAGAAGCGTTGACCAAAAACTCATTCCTTGCGCACATATCCATGCCTTTGGGGTGTTGCATGTCCACCATTGGTCCGTCATTTCAACACAAAGAAAGCTAAGCACAGCTTACAAGAAGCAAAAAAAACGGAATCCTTTAGAAATTTGTTCATATCCGTTGCAAATTCGCAAATTTTCAACTCGTTAAACAACTGCGTCAAGCGAAAAGCGCACGCATATTGCACATCACCGCCAAGTTCTGCAATTTCCGCGTCATGCCTAAGAGCGCGCCTTAAGCCCCTATTGTGCGAAATCTAGCTCGCACACCTGACCGTTACGGATCAAGGTGCGTACACAAGGAAAAGCAAAAGAAAACAACAGCGCTAAACCAACCACAGCGTCAGCAACAATGACTGCGAGACATTTTTTTTAGCGCAAGACACAAAAGCCTCTGTACATTTGTTGGTAAGTAATTTTGTATGAATGTACATACTGGCACGTATTTGGGTAAAACGAACAATACAAGAAATTTTATGCGACCTGCGGTAGCTTCCAAATGGTTGCAACTTCTTTGGGATTACACGCCGCCAGCGACGGCGCAGTGCTTGTTCGTTATCGTTATTTTCTTTTGTTTTTGCCACAGCACAGTCAGTGTTGCTACCTTTCAGTATGCAGTTTGCTGCTAGAGTAAACAAAAGCATTAGTTTTATGGTTCAACTTGTAATAAATGCTACTAACAGCCAAGCCGACATTTGCAACGTAACATCAGGGTTTTGCGTTTTTGTAGTTGTTGTAGTTAATGGGGGATATCAGGGCATGCAGTTGCGGATGCTTGGACAGCAGCATTCTGTGCGCTTTTGTCGCAAGAGTTGTAGTCATTAAATAGGAAATGACATAACTAGGTGAGTTGAGATTTGAAGAAGTGGGCATTTTGTGCTTAGATTTCATACGCAATCTGGGAAATATGAATGGTTAAGGCGATTTATGAAACAACAGTATATTTTGCTACAATCGAGTAGAAATATAACTTAATTAAATATTTTTACCTTTTACAAAAATTAGACGCCATACAGGTTATGAATATAAAATTAGTTTGCTGTACTTACTCTACAAGATAACGGACTTGCCTAAGTGGGCGAAAATTGTGAAATTCATTATATGCAATGCGAACGTGTTTGGTATATTTGTAAGGGTAATTTATCCACTAAAAAGAATTAAACCGAAATTTCCCTACAATGTAAATTATGTGCTGCAAGGAAGCCACTAAATTCAACAATTTTATACTAAAAATTTTCATCAGAGCATAGCCATCATAGGCTCTTCACGAAAAAAATGTCAAAAATCCATTCTTTGAAATAAAGTGTTGGTTTGACGCTTTTTTCCATATATACAGTAGAGAACTATAAGAATACAAATATTGGAATAAAAGTAAACAGAGGGTATCCTTACGGTAACTAGCACAAAAAAAAAATAATTTTTTTCAATAAAATTTTCAAAAAATTTTCACTTTTAATGGAATTAATAAAATATATATCGGCGACTTATAACAGAGGAGGGAGGCAAAAATATCACAGCTAAACGGCAGGAAAAAAATTTGAAAAATTACAGATTTTTCATCAGTTTTTTTAATTTGTATGAAAGCCTGTTCCTTTGCGGAAAAATCAAGCTAATAACAAAGAAAATCGGTGGATAAATAAAAAAAATTGTGAACAGGCACACGAAAACGCACAGTGATTTTTTGTACATATGAAATATATATATGAGCACGAAACACAACTTATTTACGAGTACTTGGCAAACTCGTAGTACATGGCAAAGATAAAGATAGAGATAATGACAAAGACAAAAATAAAATAAAGATGAATAAATAGAGATAAATATAAAGATGAACCTGAAGATCAAAATAAAGATGAAAAAACGAGTCAAAGGTAGAAATAGAGAAAGTGATAGAGATAAAGATAAGAGGCATATAAAAGGAACTGCATATATTGTGTTATGCTATGTTATGATGTGTTATGTTGTATTATGTTCTGTTATGTCATGTCATGTTATTTTATGTTATTTTGGGTTATGGTACGTTATGTTATGTTATGTTATATTATGTTATGTTATGTTAAGTTATGTTTTGTTATGTTACGTTTTGTCATGTTATGTACGTTGGATAACGAATTTCACCTCAACTCGCCACAGCTCACGTTAAATCACCTCACAACTCATCTTACCTCGGCGTCAAAACTTTCTCCAACTGAGCTTACCGCACCTAAAGTCAACACACATTAACTCCCCACACCTAAATCCACCACTACTTTACTCACCACATTCAAACTCACCACACCTCAATTCACCACACCTGAACTCACCACACCCAATTTCACCACATGACATGATATCAACGACATAACATCATTTGGCATAGCGTGACATGACATCCTTTCTCATCCCGCCACATTGCATTAACTGATATTTCACCACAATTAGGCTTGAGGCGCAATAGGTCACAACTTCGCTCATCTACGTAAAATAAAATAAAATAAAATAAAATAAAATTATATTAAATTAATAAAATAAAGTAAAGTAAACTAAAATAAAATAAAGCAAAGTAAAATAAAATAAAATAGAGCGAAATAGAGCAAAATAATATAAAATAAAACAAAATAAAATAAAATCAAGTAAAATGAAATCAAGTGAAATGAACTAAATTAATTGAATTGAAAAACAAACAAATAAATTGAATTGAAATTGAATTGAATTGAAATGAAATAAAATGAAATAAAATAAAATATAATAAAGTAAGTAATATAACATAGAATATAAATAAAATAAATTAAAAAAAATAAAAAACAAAAATAAAATAAAGTGAACCAAAACAAACAAGAATATAATTGAATCTTATATAAGGAAGCTGACCATTTTGGTGGTTGAATTTCAACCACTGGGCGAACTCTAGTATCATTAAAAAAGTTATTGCGCATTTTCATTGTCTATTCATCATTATTTTATTTACCAACAGATTTTCTTCGTTGGTAGCTTGAAATAAAAAATTTAAAAACGAATCCATTATTTTTTAAATTTTTCCCTGTTAAAGCTCGATTTTTTTTCATAAAACTTCTCCACTAAATATGTCAAGATTTCTGAAAACTGCACCGTAATCTAGAGCCCAAAATTAAATTTATTTGTTTGGGCGTTTAGCTGTGATATTTCAAAACATTAAAATTTACCTACAGTGCAATCAATATAGAGGGTATTCAGCAATTTTCACAAAAAATACTTTCTGGTGTTAGAAGCAATCTGGAACTTAATGTCATCACTGATATTAATTTTAACTTTGCAAGCAAATAGCAAATAAGCTGTCGATATGTAAAAACATGTTTTCTATTATTTTATTTAATACTACGGTTTTTTAACTTTCGATAAACGAAACACCTACTATTTTTTCGCACTTTCTGAAATAATGCGTTTTTTTGCATATGCATAAAATCATTTTTTTAATTTTTTGTTAATGCCATCAGATTAAAAGGCTTGACCTGTGTGTGTGAAGTAAGTGTTTATTTTTTCGAAAAGAGTTGCTACCTGTTAAAAAATTTAATTCAAATTATTTAATAAGTTAAATGAATTACACAGTGGAACAACCAATTTAAGGGACTCAGGCAAACCAACTTCAAGCATTAGTATCCATGCGTGATAGTCCAACCCCAAGAGAATCTAGCTCCACCTCAACACAGTTTTTATTTACAGTGAGTCATAGTGTCAATACTTTGATAAAAAACGCATTAATTTTACTTAAAATATTATATATAAATCGACTCCAAACATAATTCCTGCCTTCAGAGAGTTATAGTAAAATTTAATTAGAAATATTTTTTTAGAACATTTTAACCCCTAACTCTCATATAAATGGCTCTTCTTGACCCTGTTTAAAATAAATTTCATAAAAGTTTATTAAAAAAGGCAGTTAGAGGATTAAAGTGTTCTACAGAAATTTTAAGCATTAAATTTTCCAGGGGGACACCGCAGGTGAAACCCCTTACGGACTATGGTGAGTACTGAAGTTTAATAGGAGCTAAATACATACTCGTATGTATAAAAAGTTGGGATGAAGTAACACACGACTTTTCCCATTTGAAATAACGTAAATTTCAAAAATTTATTTTGGTCATTATTCCGTCAAGTTTTGTGAAAGCGGAAGTGTGCTTCGAGTATAATAAAACTGATTTTTTGCTAAAACCTTCTTATCGCGTTTCCTTTTTATTACCACGTTTATATCGTTTCGCTTTCTTGCTAAGATTTCAGTATTAATGGAAGGTGGAAATGCATAATAAAAAAGCATTCTCTAACAAATGTACTCGTAAATGCTATGTGTATTTCTGGGAATGAAAAAATGTTGCGAATTGGCTTATGCGAATAAACATTGTCGAATTCCATGAATTAAGGAAATCTTATATGAATGCCAAGGAAAATTTGTGAAGCAACCATTAAAAATTACAGTTTAAATAAAATTATTTTACAATGGCTGCATTTCTTTATACATTCCAGATAATCCCATCTCAAGGGCAGAGTAAACAGAATGCGTTTGGAACCCAGAACGTTCTAAATAATAAGTAAACAAAAAGGTTTACTTCAAACGTTCAGAATGAATAAGGAAACGCAGCAAATACATATGTATTACATCACGTATTTACGCAGCAACGCAAAGCAAATATTTTTCCCAAGGGCTTTTGTAGTCAGTACTTTCCTGGAAAATAGATTTACATGCTAAAATGGTCAGTTCAATAAGTCATTGAAAAACAAAATGAAACTCATTCTTAGAACACTTGATGCCGGATAAATTCAAGGAATCGAATTGTTTAGGAAAAAGTAACTGCTTGCATGTATGCAGAATGGAAAAAGGAGGCATTTAAAAATGGTTAAGTCGAAGTGTGAGAAACCTGTACCCTTACTCTCATTCATAAAAATGCAATTTTAATTTATTTATGTAGATATATTCGCAGAAATAATCTATGTATATAAATGTTCAATTTGTTGCTAAACATATATAGATATACAAAATCTTTCTGAATCACTTTTTCTTAGCCTGTCACTAGCAACTTTTTCCTGCCATTTTAGCTTTTAAAGGGCAACAACAACAGGGAAAACAGAAACTGGTCCAAAATCTACAAAAAAAGTTTTAATTGCTTATGCTTTTGTAGCAGGCTTGAATCAAAATGTCGACAAGAAAATCAACACAAAATCACATAGCACTTTTGAGAAAATATACATAAATAAATAGATTTGTGCATGTGTACAATCCACCTATAGATGGCGTAAAATTTGCTATTTTTGCACCCTCCATTGTTGTATTATTGTTGTGCATACATACATTATATATAATTTATAACTTTTAAACATTTAACAGCATTTAAGTCACCTTTGTCACCTGAAAAGTGTTGTAATTGCTCTGTTAGCCATGCGCCTACATATAAACTACTCATGTTCATATAGACCATCTGCGATAGCGACACAACTCAAAACTAAAAAAAAAACGTTTATAACTATTAAGTCTCTCACGTCTCTACTCCTTGTTTAATTCATGTCTAATTCGTACGACTTACTTTAGTAATCCTTTCTCCATACTTTAGTAAGAATTAGACATGCATTAGACAAGAATTTGAGAAATGGGACACTAAACAGTAATAAGGGTTTTTTTTTAGTTTTGATTTGTGCCATTATTTCAGAGAACCATCGACATATACATATATGTACATATATATATATACAGGGTGTGCCAGAAGTCGAAGTCAAGCCGGAAACGCGTGACAGGCCATGACAAAGTGACATCACTCTCTGTCTCGCTCACACTTCGTAAAATGACACTCTCCGTCTCACTCAAAATAGAATTACATTAGAAGTTATGGCTTCAAGGAAAGTCTTGGGTACACTACAATCGTTTGAAGTAAGTAAGAAAAAAATTCAAAACAGAGTTTCTTTACAAAAATCAAAATTATGCACAATTTAAGAATCAATCTAGCAAGTTTTATACCATTATGGAATCCTTATTAAATGTGCCAACTTTCAAACTTATTTGCCAAACTAGTATAGTACATTTTTCGTTTTTCAGTACAGTCAGTTAAAATTATTCGAATCATTAAATTTAATTTTTTTTGGGCAAAAGCTAGACGAGTTGGCTATAAATATTAGACGACAATTTACAAAAGCATTACTCAGAATTGCATGGTAAAAATAAAATTGAGAAAAAGTAGAAATTTGTAGTAACGTTTTTTTTTAACGCCTATAATTTTAAAAATACAGCACACAGATTATTTTTATATTTTTCTGAAAATACTGAAAAGGTTCGATTTTTTTAAATTCAAAAAAAATTTGAATATTTCAAAAACGGTGACACTTTTAACTGAAAAATGTTAACTTATCAGGAAGCTCGCCCTCCAACCTAACTTCTCCTAAAGTTTGGGAAGTTACTTCTGGGACACCCTGTATATTGTATGTATTTATGTGGGTATATCGAAATGCTTGCAAACAATGCCAGACAACTTGACACGCTATTAGTCATGCTCTGGTGTGTGGGTGTGTGTAAAAGAGAAACAGGTGCTGTTGATTATTTGGTTCTTAGATTAATGAAACACACACACAGATTTGAGGAATTACAATACTACAAACATACGAGTATTACATATTATGTATGTATTAAATTGAGATTTGAAAATTGGCAAAATATCAAACAAAGGTCCGCAAACTTTTCCTCTGCAACCTTTGACTTTCAGTGACTTAGAAATTATTTGATTGTGATTTTCATCAGAATTTTGTGGCTGATGAGACCTTTCTGTGTTTAATAATGGAAACATTGTAGAATTAATTTAAACCACATTTCAACAGGAATTAACTGTTTTTAATACAATATGTATATTTCTTCTTCTTGTTTGGCACTTCAATCGACTGGCAGTCTGGGAAGATAACAAAAAACTTAACCAATTGCCTCTATCTTTTGATATGTTTCACTTCCTTACACCAAGTGTAGACAAGGCTCTCCACACTCAGTCCTTCCAATGTGTACGTGGGCGCCCTTACTTTCGTTGTCCACCCATGGCAACCGAGTTGAAGGATATTTTCAACGGAGATTTATCTTCCATGCATACAATATGTTCAATTCAGCGTAGTATTTTAATTTTTAGGCAGTTAACTCTGTCCATATAATTATAAATCTCATACAGTATTCTTCGCTTGATCTTCAGACTGACATTATTGGTGATATTATTACTCTATAGCAAATAGACAAAGTCCTTCGCTACTTCAAAGTTATTACTGCCACAGTGACATGTGTCCCAATAAGCTCAGACGTCTTTTGTGTTGTCGGAACCCTGCAGTGAAAAATTATCAATTGTTAAAAATAACCAACATTTAGTTAGTTTTTTTTTTACGAGATTTCGATAAATACCTTACTTTTAATTAGCTACGACAAAACCAACTTAAAATGAGTTGTAAAGTCATGCCGGAGTCATGCAGACGTAATCAGAAGTTTGCTTTATTTAAACAAGCTTCTATTTAAATATCCTCATACAAAAAATACTTTGAATGCACCTTTTTCCTGCACTTCACAGATGCTTTTTCGAATTCAGGACAAATAAAATGAAGATCGAAATTCTTTATTATAATTTTGATGCTATATCTGACGGAATTCGAATATGGGAACACCTATAGCAGAATACATATGTAAACAAATAAAAAAATGTGTAATCATAAATAAAGTAAATAAATAAACATGTAAAAAATTTAAAAAATCTATTTTTCTCATTGATATTTTATGTCCAAAAGTAGTTAGTTACAAGTTAGTTGACACCTAATTAAGAGGTATCCAGGACTGACTTTTTTGCGGCCATCGCCCCACAAAATTAGCTAGCTTTTTTTTCGAACAAAATATACAGTTAATAGTTAGCACTAGTGTTCGCGTAAACAGACTAAAGTAAGGTATAACCTAACGTCACTCCCTGCAGGGGAGTTACATACTTTGTCTTTAATACGAAAGCCGACAGCCTTAGCAACTCGCGTTTTTGAATGTTTATTGTATTTTTATTTAAATTAATACGTAACAAGTAAAGAAGGCTAAGTTCGGGTGAAACCGAACATTAAATACCCGGCGCACGTACGAAACATCGTTTTTTCGATGCTGAAACCTACCGTTACGTGGTAAACAGGGGTGGTTTTTCCCCATTTCAAACATTTTCGACAATATTCTCAGTTAAACTTAGAGAAATAGTTTAGCTGGGTTTGGTAGAAATCGGTAAAGCTGTTACCGAGACAAACTTAATTAGTCATAAGTGGGCGGTGGTACGCCCATTTCCCTAACGTCCATAAAAATCATATTTCTGGTTAAGAAATTGTTGTGAATACCAACCTTGAGTAAAGTACCGTTTCTAAATTTCGAAATATCGAAGTTTACATATATCTAAAATTTACCGTTATATGAAAAGTGGGCGTAGTTTTTGCCCGATTCCAAGTATTTTCAACAGTCTTTTGTGTGAAGTACATTAAGCATATAGAGTGTGGTAGAAATCGATAAAACGGTTACCGAGATACACATATGTAGTCATAAGTGGGCGGTGCCACGCCCATTTTACAAAAAATTTTTATAATCGTACTTCTTGCTAAGGAGTTATTGCAAACATAAATTTTGAGTAAATTAGCTTCAGTAGTTACCGATTTATAAAAGATTTAGTATCTCCGTAAATTGCCGTTATATGGAAAGTGGGCGTGGTTATTCACTGTTTTAAAAAAATTTCGACCGTTTTGCATGCTGGACCAAGATTAACACTTGGTCAAGTTTGGTAGAAATTGGTAAAGCGGTTACCGAGATATGCATATAAATCCATAAGTGAGCGTGGCAACGCCCCTTTTTCAACAATGTATAATATTCTTATTGCTGGTTAATATATCATTGCAAATATCAAATTTGAGTCAATTAGCTTCAGTAGTTACTGAAATATCGTAGTTTTGGCATTTTTTCGAAAATACCGTTCTATGGGAGGTGGGCGTGGTTATTGTCCGATTTCGCCCATTTTCAATAGCAACCTACCTTGGCTAAAGGGCAACCTTCATACCAAATTTTATTAAGATATCTTGATTTTTGCTGGAGTTATCGTGTAAACGGACGGACGGACGGACGGACAGACAGACATGGCTTAATCGATTTCTCTTTTCATTCTGAGCATTTTGATATATATATGTCTATATCGGTCTCGATTCCTTTAGGCTGTTACAAACAATCGTTATGTGAACAAACTTAATATACCCTTGTGCACAAGTGCGCTCGGGTATAAATATAGTGATCAAAGTACTTTATCTTGGCATCGTTTACCGCTGGACCAAACTCTTTTGCCTGATTCTCCATGCTGGAAAATGATGGACTTAAGAGACTACTCTTAAGGCTGACGACGTTAGTGTCACCTTCCTACGCCAACAGCATAGTGCTTTTGCAGACTGGCAGCTCTTATTATGCTTTCCAGCATCAGATTCAAAAATTCGGAAGAGTGTGAATCGCCACGTCTAAAGCCTCGTTTGATCCCAATTTGAACGGAGCGTATTAATTTTGCAGGTATACCAAATTTAGACATGGCATCGTAGAAGATCAGAAGCGGCTTTAAAATTGAAGAAAAGCTGGCGCATGCCGATTTGTTTGCCTGGAATTTTTGCAAGATTTGACGAGCTGTAAGAATCTGGCCAATGATGGATTTGCCAGGTCTGGAGTTACAATGAAAAAGTTCAATCAGTTTGTTCATGAAGGGATTTAGTCTTTCACAGAGTATCGCGGAGAAGACTTTAAACGCGAGAAGGCCCTTTGTTAATGTCATTGTAAAGCTCATACAGCTAATCGTTTCATCGTCTTCTGTGCCATACATCAGGACGGGCATGATGACAGATTTATAAAGTGTGATTTTCTTTTGTCAAGAGAGAACTTTACTGCTCAATTGCCTACTCACTCCGCGCATATTTTATGAAAGTAGATACTTCGTTCTGTGCTCGTTCACCACGATTAAAGAGTTACGTATTATTAAAATATTCGTTCGAATTATTTTACTAGGGCTACGGGCATGATTCAATAATTAAAGGTTTGCTCAGAAAACAGTTTTCTCGCTCCCTCATGACAAATCGGCTCCCTTACCGAGGCACAGTGTTGCTGACTCTTCAAGTTTACGTGAAAATTGGAGTAAAAGCGAAATGTGTAGAACAAAAATTACGATGGTATCACTGCTGACATTATTGGTGTTTGCTTTCCCCGTATTCGCTGACATATAATTTTCTGACTGCGTGAATTTGGGTAAGTTTTGCAATAAATTGATGATATTCTATAATATAATTACAAATTGCCCTTCCTAATAAGTAATACATCTTATTGACAGCGCAATTAAACTCAACGCATAGAAATTGAACCCTTTTGTGAGGTAATATTTTGTCATTGTGATTTCCTGGCCTAGGAGCTCGTGGTATGTACAAATTTTGTTTTTATTTAATTAAATCACTGATGAATCTATTTCTTTGCAGAATAACTTGTCCGAGGTGGCGCAACGTGTTATTGTACATATTTTCCCCGTCAGTGTGCATCGCCGATCGATTCGAGCAGATTTCCTGCCCCAGTGCAGCGCCATCCGACTGTGACACACACACGTGATTTCAATTGAAACCAGTGGCCAATAGGCGAGTAGTTAAATAGTGAACCTTTTTGTTTACGGGTTTCCTTCTAGTTTTGCGCTTTGGCTGTTCAGGTTCAGTGCCTTTAGTTTTGAGCCGTTTGCCTGCCCCAATGCAGTGAAACCCCTTTGCAAAAGTGGACATTGCGTCCTACAAATAAACATTTAATCTCACAAAAACGGCCGTCGGAGGTGTGGAAATAGCGTTCCGACATACACATGCGCAAGTTAAATTAAAGAAAGTGACTAAATACATGGCGAAAGTCTAACAAGTGAATTTTTTTCTTTACAGGCTTCTTTGTGTGTTCGGATTATTGGCTGTCCAAGTGCAACGAAAATCTATTTGTGCATTTTTCTTGCCACAGAGCATAATACACAATTGAGATTTAGGCATTAACAAGACCTCCTTTCACTAAAAGTTCCTTAATTATAGTTTAATCAACAATGAGCTACCTGCTAACGTACAAGTAAACATTTAAGTTCACAAAAATAACCGTAACTACAAACTACATTAAAAATTATATTTACTCTGTTCTATGTTCACTTTAAATAAAAGATTAAAAATTTATCTTGGATGATGTTCATTGCACTAGCATGAATATTGCGATCTGTTTTCAGTTTAAGAATTATTCACAAAATAAAACATTTTTTGTTTTATTACAACTCCTGGCGATTCCTGTTAATAATTTCTATTTGTAGCATATATTTGATCACAAAAATATGTAATAAATAAAGAATTTTAAAATATGTTATTTACGTGAACTTCGTATTACGGATGTATTTTGTGTTGGTAACAAAAATGTTGTTACCGTAAATAAATTTCCTATTTATTTTTAAACCCTTTTCGCATTCTGCGCACTCTTGTGACCTGTAAATTTTGTTGCCATCTCATAAGCAGGCGAAGTGTGCTACACCAGAATTTCCACAAAACTTCATAGCTGAATTGCTGAATGAATTAAATTGTTACTAAGGTAACAACAATCGCCGTTGCAAGAAATGGTGGTAATTTTCGGTAACAAAATTGCCCGGTCACAAAATGTTCGGTAACAAGCAGACAGGCGCAAACAATTAGGTGCATCTCAAAAGTTACGTATACGTCATGTGTACCGTATTTATCAAGCACTGTGCCTCACTTGGGAAAGAAACTAATTTGATTAATTAGTATTAAATATTTTGCAAAAATATTCCAGACATCACTCAAACTATAGCACTAAGTAATAATTGCTCATAACT
>JAPVRG010272587.1:0-10952 GCA_029783565.1 Rhagoletis cerasi
TCGTTCTCGATTCCTTTAGGCTGTTACAAACAACCGTTATGTGAACAAAGTTATAATACCCTTGTGCACACAGTGCGCTCGGGTATAAAAATTGTTTTAACAATTTCTTTTTAAATTTTTTAAATTTGAAATTACTTTGATTTTTGTTTAAGTATTTCCAGCCGGTTAGAATTCAGTTGAATATGCGAAAGAAATTAAAATATTTAAAGACATTTTTATAGTAGTTTCTTAAATTATTTTAACTTTTATATTATTTTGATTTTTCAAGTTTTTCCAGCAGCTAAAATTGAATTGAACATTCGAAAAAATTGTTAAAAATTTTATTTTGTATTTTTTAATTAATAATTTTTTTAATTTGTGACATCGAACCCTTGCGAGTAAACAACTTAACGCAACAAATTATTTAATTTTTTTAAGTATTTCCAACTAGTTAAAATTTAGTTAAATGTTCAAAAAAATTAAGAAAAAATTAACTTTTTAGCAAATTTTGTTGTATTTTTTAATTAATAATTTTTTTAATTAATAATTTTTTTTTAATTTGCATAAACTACATCTTGCCTTTAAAATCGCTTGAAAACGGCAACAAATCGAGCCCTAACTGCCAAAATAACGTGAGCGATATTTTTTTCAAAATTTTCTTTTCGATGCAGAAATGCTCCCAGGTCATTAAGATGCATTTCTGCATCAAAAAGAAAATTTTGAAAAAAATATCGCTTACGTTATTTTGGCGGTTAGGGATCGAAATTATTAATTTGTTTCACGCATTTCCAGCCAGTTCAAATTTAGTTTAATGTTAAAAAAGTTAAAAAAAAATTAACTCTTTAGCAATTTTTTTTTGTATGAATTTTTTTTTTAATTTTTAAAAACCGAAACCTAGCGAATAAATTAAATTTTGTCTTTGAAAACCCTTTAAAGCGTTCATAAGTTATATATTCCTGTTTTATTGAACATTTCCATCGTTATTCGAGCCAAAAGCTACTTTGATAATTTCAAATCCGTTACATTTTTCAAAAAAAAAAAAAAATATTTTAAAAATCTTCGTCCGGAAACTCCTCCTCTTTAACTATATTATAATCTAATTCTGTTTCGTTTGCTACAAAAAAATTTAATACCGCAAATTTTAAAATTTTTAATTCGATTTCGATTTCGTCGAAACTCTAGTGTGTTTGTTTTTTGATTTTGCATAATTTTTTTGCAATTGTTTCACGCCATTAAGCTAACATCGTTGCTACAACGCTAAATAATGTTATGCATGTTGTTGTTGCGAGAGCAATGACAGTTGTCGTTGTTGCTGTTGTGATGGCAGTTGTTGCGGTTCTCGTTCCAGCGGTTCTCGTTGTGGTCATGAATTTAATGTAGTGTTTATGTGGCGAATCGGCGGCCGAATTATAACCGGCCGAATACAATAATGTCCCCAGATTATTATTAGCAGAATCGGACTCACCTCGTGTCGTCTTCATAATAATCGATGCCGGCGATGAGAAGCCGATTACATTGTGCGCACGCAACTCGATGCGGTAGTAGGTGTTGCCACTTAGGCGTGACATTTCGTACGATGTAGTCTCGACGACATCCTGTGAGACGCATTGGTTTTCCAGCTCATGCCAAGTGCCAGCCATTTTTACGCCCTGCAACAGGAGGAAGAGAGAAAAAGAACGACAAAGATGGCGTTTAGAGAGAGTAAGCGAAAAGAAATGAGTCAGCACTACTTACAGGGCAGTATTTGATTTGATAGAAGTCGATCGGTTCGCCATTGTCGGCTGGTACGCTCCATCTCAGCTCGAAGTGATCGGAGTATGGCGACACCACCACGGGTTCTTCCTTGTCGTTTTGCACAGGCGAATGCAGTGGCTTCGGCTCCTCAGGCGCCGAACGTCTGGGTGTCGATTGTTGTTGATTCACGCCCCACATACCCAAGCCGACTTGATTGCGTGCCGCAAAGCGGAATTGGTAGGCCGTCTGTGGTTTCAGTCCCTCAACAATGTAGGGCGAGTCTGGCGACCAGGTACGATTTTGCGCCGTTGACCAATCTGGATTGATGGCTTCCTTGTATTGCACGCTGTAGGCGGTAATAGGTAATCCTAGCTCTGTTGGTGGTCCGCGTATGTCGAAGGTGATCGTTGTGGCGGTGAGTTGGCGTGGTATCGCAGCGGCAACTAGATCAGGTACACGTGCCTCTTTCAATTGCATATCATGTTCCACAGAGCCGTGCACATTTGTGGCGATACACTTGTAGACGGAGTAGTATTGACGCGCTACCGGATGCACTATGAGATCACTGCGTGGTCCAGTGCCAACAATTACGAGATTCTTATCGTATGCGTCCTTTAGTGGGCGACCATTCCAACGCCATTCGATTGTCGCATTTGGTATACCCAAAGCCAGACAGCTAAGGTTCGCCTTGCGCTCTTCCCAGCTGAACACTGGTGGTAAATCTTTCATGTGTGTGAAGTCCGGTGGGAATTCGACGGTTATGTGTCCAGTCTTGTAGGCGGTATCACCCTTATTGCGTGCAATGCACTGATAAAGTCCATCATCGTTGCGTGTGGCGCGTGTAATGCGCAGTGTGCCCGAGCTCTCGCCGCGTTCCTCATCGAAATGTTGCTCCAACGAGATGCGTTCGTCATCTGCTTGCAAGCCTGGCGCGTATTCTTCTTCGGTGCCCCAACGTCTGAAGGTGACAGCAGGTGCTGGACGTCCCTTAGAACGGCATGTAATGGCAATCTCTTTCTGACTCACACCGGTCACATTGTAGAATTCGTAGATTTGTGGACGCACGAGCACATTCAACTTAGTCTTTTGATCTACTACGCCTGCGTCATTCTTGGCAATGCAAGTGTATGTGCCATAGTCGTCCTGTGTAACTGAGTTGATAGTGAGTAGGCCAGTTTGTGGGTTCACTTGGAAGCGATCGGCGGTGGCAACATTCTGCTGGGCGGCATCCTTGATCCAGGAAATTTCAGGCACCGGCTTGCCAGTTGCTGTGCAGTTTGCGGCAAATGGTTTACCTTCGACTGCTTCTAGTGTGGCTGGCAAATGTGTAATTACTGGGCGGATGTAGACCTCAACGCGAATGGTGCGCTCGAGCAGTTCGCCGGTTTCGATAACGGCTGCACGGCAAGTGTAGATGCCATCGTCGGATTCTTGCACGTTGCGTATGAGCAGACCATGTGTCTGGACGACGTACTTGTCACCGGTGCGGATCTGCAAGGGGAAAGGAAATGAGTAACAGATATGAGTGCAAGAAATGGCTCATAGCCCGATAGGGCTTCTACCTAAGAATTATAAAAGCTATCCACGTATACTAAAAACTGTCTCACACTAGCGACGACTAGAGAAGAGGTGATATATTTAACACTGGCCTCAGATTCGGCTACCAGAAAGATTATTACTGGAAGGTGTCAGACACTTATTCATTATCGGACTATAATAGAATACTCTTCAACATTGACTTTCAGGTAGAATTATCCCAGCCAGTTAGTAACCCTAAGAATACGGATTGGGAAAGCTTTGCTAGGATGACATCCCCCAAGTTAGAATCGACCAACGTTGAAATTAGACGTCGGACTGCCAACAGCGATCGATCCGAATAATATACTAATTGCTATTCTGTACTACAGCTAAGCCAGGCACCAAGCCAAATGCGGTCTGGTGGAAGTTAGCAGATCGTAGATCGAAAGACTGGGAAAACTATAGGAAACCTTTAACGACTACAAAACTCAAATAAGGGCAGCAAAGAAAGATTCCTGTCAGAAGTTCTGTGGAACATTGGAGTCAACAAATGAGACATCAAGGCCAGATGGCTTATGTACCGATGCCAGCCAGGAATCCTTGGAAACTTTGATGGAAACACACTTCCCAGCTTGCACGGACCTTTCAGAGAGCTTTCAGGCAACTATCCCAGCCCGTTCATCGGTAAGCAGTATTAAGAAGATAGATAAGGTGAAGGTAATATCGGCTACCAACAGGACAGAATGGAGTAGTGCCAGCCATGTTGCAACACTCCTGTAAAAGTTTGGTACCTCATCTTATGAGCATATTTACAAGAGGTTTTGCAAATGGGTACGTACCCTAACCTTGGAGGGAGGTAAGGGTGTTATTTGTTCCAAAAGCAGGGAAGCTAAAACACTACTCCCCAAAGGATTTTAGACCAATAAATCTCTCATAGTTCATACTAAAAACATTTGAAAGACTTATGGACCTCTTCATAAGGGAGAATACTAGCATCCACACAATGGACATAGCGCAATATGCCTATCGTAAGGTCAGATCAGTCGATAGCGCTCTACACGAAGTGGTCGATACTATTGAGGGGTCACTGGAATACATTGATACACACTAGGATTACCTAGGACATACACATTCCTAGAAGTTGAAAATGCTTTAAACAACGTCGAAATGGAAGCAACTAGTACACTCCTGGAGAGGCACGGCATCCATCAGTACATAGTGGCTTGGATTGACTCGATGATGTAAGGCAGACAAATCAACACAACTGTAGGCGCAGAGTCCGTGACTAGAAGGACAACAAGGAGAACTTCGCAAGGACGGTTGGCAGAACAAAGGTAGTTGCCTACGCTGATGACTAGGCTATACTTATCTCCGGAGGTAATTAATAGCGGGCCTTGTTACGGAATCAAGGCCGGCTTAAACGCCGAAACTGATTACCTTACGCCATTCTAGGATTTTAGTCTCAAGCTTCGCATATATTTTCCAACTAGAGAAGATTGGAAATGCGCCTTACTGCCCGTAAATGATGGTATTTCCATCTATACCGGTGGCTTAAAGACTCGGCTCGGGTCTCTACTCCAAGGACCTTCAGAAAAGGCAATCATATTGCCTGGCTGATAACTGTAGCATCTTTTAGACAGAGATCTTTGCCATAGGGAAGGCATACGGAATAATAAGTATCCGTCAGTGAACGTCACTATTTTCGTGGACAGCTAGGCGGCATTGAAAACATTGGGTTCCAAGGTAGTAAAGTCGAAAATGGTTCGGAAATGTTGTGCATCGCTGGCTTCACTGAGTCACGCCAAAACCTCTCACTGCTACGTTCCTGGACATAGCAATATCGAAGGGAACGAACCACCCGTTGAGAGGGCTAACCACGGCTCGGAAATGCCGATTAGCGAAGCGGATAACTTCCTACTACTACCGATTTATCTTCTACTAAAGGGGATTGAAAAATAAACTACAGCAGTAACGAACTACCTATGGATCAATTGGGACAACTGTGATATCTCAAGATCCTTGTGGCCAAGACTCAATAAGAGTCTGCCGAAAAATTACTGACGCTAAACAAATCTGCAGTAAGGACTCTTACCGGCGTCATTACGGGCCACTGTGTCTATAGCAGCACAGCTTCATCCGAGATAGTAAATGGTTCAGCAAACGCCATACTGACAATATGGAATAACTTCGATTGAAAGGATGTGCCTCTTACTGGCACTCATAGAGGGAATTCACGATGGTGTCTAAGTGCAACTACGAGCCACTCGTACGCGCTCTCCTAACCTAACCTAACCTAACCCAGCGACGATCACATAGAGCTTTTGGTCTGTGTATGTCCATACATATAAAATCCATAGAAAGCTTTAAAAAGCTTCACCCAGGGCATAAATAGTATGTTGGTCGAGACTGTATCACACAGATTTAAAAGCTCACTCGCCACATCTATTGATGAAGTAATACCGAAAAAAAGCTTCATTAATTCTTTCATGACCAAGAGCCACCACTGCACATGCAGGCCATTTGCAAAAAATCGTTTTGTAGTTTTGTTACAAGCTTTCATTTGTTTTCATTAATTATGTTTTATGATTGTCGTTTTAGTTTTTCATTTCGCTATTGAAAACATGATGTTCAATCCCCAATGCTTGGTCGCCACTCCTCACTTTAACCGCTTTGGTTTTAAGCTTGTGGCGCTGAAAGGGTTAAACTTTTTGAGTTGTGTGTTCAATGATCCAAATTTCCAAATAATCTCTAAATACAAACTTTGAATGCCTTTAAAGCACTTTATAAAATATAAATATAGCTCTAAGCGCACTTTAACTCCACATAAACTTTACTTGCGAGCTTAACAATCCACAAGTATCCATAACTGTACAATAAATACTGATTATGAAACTCAATTTCACTTGCCATATTTACATTTTCTACGAACCACCACGAGGACTGAAACTATGCACTTACACACGTACGCATACATTGTAAACTTAAAGAATATTGCACAAAAAACACTTAACAATTTCGTTAAGTTTCGTAAAAGCTCCATAAAAGTGCTGCGTGACAAGCTAAATTTCAATTTATGCAAACGACGATTGGATGTATACCTACATGCATATGTGTGCATAAACATACTTCTTTGTGTGAGAGCGCACTGTTGTTCGACAAGTGCTAGATAAAAAAGTTGCAAAGTTTCAACATTATTATTAAGAGCAAGAAAATACATATAAGTTTTGTTAAGTTTTTTCTAACTTTTAGGGATGTACTCGTACACCGTGAGCTTAACGCACCACAAAAAGCATACATGGTGAGAACAAGCGCATACCCTACAGGGAAAAGCTAAACTAGCGAGCGAAATTGCTGATTCAGAAAGAGTACGACTTCATGAAATTCGAAACGCTTAGCGACATCTGTCGCAGATAATCGCCCTTTTATTTAAGCTTTACCGCCTAGTCTGTGAAGATTAAGTATATAAGAGGTCTTTGTGGAGTTTTTAAACGATCACTGAGGAGTCCCAAGTGTGTAGTTATGCTGGTGGGTACAAGCTCGATGATGTAGATAAGAAATAGCTGAGCTTTTACTGGTTGCTGGTTCGCTGACAAGATGCTGCAACTTAAATTGTGTACTATCCTAATAAGGTGAGACTCTTCTATTTTCGGAGACTGACTGCGCTTGGATCAAACAGTTTGCTGGTAAGATTTGGGGAATCTCACTTAAAGGGATCCTATAGATTAGGCCTCTATGATAAGACCCATCATCAGCTATGCATCTATGCTTTATTTATGATTGCCAAACATCAAACGGAGATCGCTATGTGATAAACTTGATCTTTCTCAACCTCACTTGGGGTTGATCTCTATGCACTGTTAGCCTAACATCACTTTTCCTCGGGAGAAGAGGCAACTGAGGCCATTTGTAGGCCTAACGTGAGTTCCCTAAGGCTAAGCGCTGGCTTAATTGCAATACTGGGAACGGGCTTACCATTGAAGACATTTTTCTGGTGGCTCCAATTTTGACACTGCTTCAGTGTCTGGAGTCTATGTATACTCGTTATTCGAGTTATATGCAAACCTTAACGCCGCCGTACAAGTGGAAAATAAGGGGAGTGGCAGGAGATTTCGTGTCGGCATACATTGGACAGCCCTCTAGCTACTTTCAAACTAGTTCAGCAACGAAAGTCTCGGTTAAAATATGTATGTTGGTATGCGCTGGGTACCCAAAATAAAGTCTTCTTCTTCTTGTTTGGCGCTGTAACCGCCTGAGCTATTTTGTATTAAATAAAGTCCCTTAGGAAAAATATGTCCATTCCAGACAGTTCCTCGGGAGTGTTGATGGAATACGAGTCGAGTTATTAAACCCTTAGTCTAGTGAATGTAAAGCAACTAGGAATGAAATTATGATATGATTCCACCTTATCCTTCAAGTCGCTTTGGCTATAAGCGTCCGCGACGATACTAAGTCGTACGGCAAGGGTTCCTAATTGGCACTGCCCGGTCAGGACATCTGTCAGAGGCGAGAGTTGGCGCTTAACCAGATTCAGAAGTTATTTTGAGCGCCCGAGATTGTCCACCGACCCGAAGAACTTTGTAAAGCCGATTATAAGCCCATCTGTCCAAGATTAGTCCACAGGCATGATCTATTTCTACGGAGAGACGCTCTCGACGGTTTCCTGTCTAGTCAATTAATAAGCCATGAAGTTTCTTGCAATTTCACCCAAATAAGCTTCATTTGGAAGTAAACCGAGGCGAGCCAGAGAGAGAGATCAGGCACTCTTCGAGCAGTTATTATCGTACCGTGATCGATCCTAGAGCTCTAATTACCGCTTGGATATCAGATCTCTGTCCCAGATACCGTCACCCTCCCACTCACTCGCCCCTTAAAATAATGTGTGTAGAGAAGTATCCGGTTGAAGCCACTGATCCGTCTCTTCTAGTATGGAATCGAAGTATCCAAAGATAGCTGAGCGCTCATATGCTGGGTTGTAGGAAAAATTAGGGACTTTTGCCTGCTGGCGCAGGGAACTGCGACAGCCTTTCCCACAACGTCTGCGGGTATGACCTGAAGCATATCGTTAAGCGCTAGAGTTGGAATTATCCTCAGCGCCTTGCTTGTTCCAAAAAGGGCGACACGCGCTCTAACTTGTTAGCTAAAATTTACTTTTCTAGCGAATTCCACCAGACAATGGCTCTACATAACATAATTGGCTTTATTATGGACACATATCTGCGCGCTTTGATGCCTAATAATCGGGATTCGGACAATGGAAGTAGGCTGCAAGGAACACGAGAGGTATTTAGCCTGAGACTTTTGAACTGGTATTGGATATTCCTAACGGGTAAGGTGTGTGTTTGTGCATATGAATGTACATATGCGCTGGCGTATGCGCCGAAAACAACTATTGTGCTTAAGATTTTTTGTAGTTATTTTAAATTTTATTTCCTTTTGCCTTCGTAGTGGGACTTCGCTGGCAGAATGCGAGCTTTCAAGCTAGCACTTTACGCCCAATCACTATGGCTTGCCTACACTGCACTTTCATACGTAAGTATGTATATCGTTGTTGACGTAAGTTCGGTTTGTTGTTGTCGTCGTCTTCGAAATTTTCTAAGTAAATCATGAAGTTTTAATAACATCCTTATGCGCTACTTACCGGATCACCGTTGCGAAGCCAGTCGATGGTCGGATTGGGATCGGCCTTCACTTCACACTTGACAATGTAGTCCTCGCCGAGTATGGGGTATTGATTCTCTGGAGCATTTGTCCATGTTATGGCAACTAGAATGGAGAAGGAAAAGAAAAAAATAAGAATGATGAAAAGAAATTGCATGTGAAATTCAAAAAAAAACAAGAAAATTTTTAAAAAAAGCAAGCGCTGAGCTCCAGCGAACATTAGTGCGGAAAAGCGGAAATTTGGCAAATTCTGAAATAAGAAAAAGAAAAAATTTAAACGAAGCACAAAAACCCACTTCTACAATGAGAAGGCGGATTAGAGCGAGCGCGGATAAAGCCGGGGAGCTGTGGCGCTAAGGCGCGTGGCAGCGACGCGTGTGCGCGCTTGTGGGCGCTGCTTAAAAAGTCAAGCAAGCGCTTGAGCTTTCCCAACTACTTCCTCTCGTTAGTTGTTAACACAAGCTGCAGATGCCATTACTGTTGCTGTTGCTGCTACTGTTGTTGACGTTGTTGTTTTTGGCATGTTTGCAGCCAAAGCAAGTTGTGGAAAAGATTTGGCAAACACACAGCGCAAAAATAGACCAAAAAAGAAAAGGCTGGGAAGAAAAATGAAATCGCAGAACTTGAACTTCTTTTTTCGAAATCTCCTTCCCATTTCTTTTTTAAGTTCAAGTTGAAATAGCACTTACAATGCTTGTAATTTCTGTGTAGTTCGTGCAATTTCTGCAATCTTTACAATGACGCACACGCAGCCATACACCAGCACCGCCCGCGCGTGCGCTCTGAGCTCTCAACTTGCAGTGCTAACAGTACCTGAGGGGCAGCATCTGGGCTTCCGTAGTTGGCCTGTCCGGCAAACTGGCGCAGCAGTGCAGCCATTTGGCACTTGACGGTCGCCGGTTGCCAGCCCCGGTCGCCGTCTGCCGTTATTCACCGGTGCACGTTTGCGCTTGCTTGTTGCCATAACAAGCTGAGATGCTGAAATCTTCTTTTTTTCTTAGCTTTTTTTGACCATTTTTTCTGCCAGCTATTTGCTCGTTGGCTTCTTTTGTGTTCAGAGTAGTTGTCAACACTTTGTGTGCAAACAACGAAATGCGGCAGCAAAATGGCTGACTGGTTGTTGGTTTGGTTTTCATTTGCTTGTTTATTCGGTGTCGGTAATGGCAGCTCTTTTCTAAAGAAAGCTAGACGTCTTCTTGTGATGGCGTCGCTTGCTTTAACAGCATATTTTATACAAACTTGCGTGTGTGTATGTGTGCATGCGTCCATGTGTTTGAAGAAGCCATGTTCATGCTAACATATCTAGCAATTTGTCTGTTTTTTCTACTAAAACTCTTCGACAATTTGGTCTATCTTATCAGCACATTACGAACACTTCTGCTCAAGCACACATATCCTTAAACTCGTGCATATATACATATACTAAGTACTTTATGTGACGATGTGAGTGAGCACGTTGCCTTAATACGGCTAAGTCTACTATGAGCTGGTAATTTGTTGGATTTTCGTTTAGAAGTAATTACATATTTTCGACATGACGAGTACAATTGAGTAGATATGTAATTGTTAAAAGACAAATGGGAAAGTCTGTTGAGTAGTTTGAATGCTTTAGTATTATGTATAGTACCATTTTACATATTGTGCAATACAATGAAAAATGTATGCTCGAGGCAAATTTTTTTGTTTCGTTAAGTTTGGAAAGTTTCGTTAAGTTTCGTTCAGTTTTCTAAATAGTCGTTTTGGCGTTTATGAGTGTAATAATATACGAAATATTAATTTTTTTTACACTTTTGGTTCACTTTCGTTCGGTTAGTTAGGTTTCAAAAGTTTCGTTAAATTTTTTTCAGTTTTATAAACAGGTGTTTTGATATGTATGCGTGTAACGATTTACAAAGTAATGATTTAGTTTGTTTTTGTTTGGATTTTGGTGTCTCGTTAAGTTGTAAAAACTATCGTTAGGTATTATGTAAAAACTTTAATGCGTAGAAATACTGATTTTTTATACGTTTAGTTAACTTTCACTCGGTTCTTTGGGTTTCAAAAGATTCGTAAATTTTTTTTTT
>JAPVRG010272591.1:0-10008 GCA_029783565.1 Rhagoletis cerasi
ATAGTATTGGGGATTGCTTCTTGTACCTGGAACTATATACATATATGGTTCCTACTTCGTGGTTTTGTCTCTCCGGTAAATTTCAAAAAGTAACTTTTGACCGCGTAAATCTTTTAAATCTACTTATGTGCGAGGGTAATCCGGCATTTTTTGATGTTACATGATTTTAGAAAACTTAATATTTGTTAAGGTAAATAACATTGACATATACAAATTTCGCCAGATACTTATGATATAACAGCCGATTCTCTTCGCTACCAAATCTCATACAAAATCGTGAAAATCGAAAAAATTGTGTGTACAACGACTGCAGACTTTCTTCACTACTAAATGCTCATACTCAAAATCGTGTGTATTTGACTATTTCCAATGTGCAAGGATGCCTTGATATCCCGGTATGTCACAGGCAGATCTATCAGAATCATTTCTCGCACAGCATCGATGTTTGCCAAAAAAAAAAACAGTTGATGGCCGACCTTCACGGTATTCTTGACTGAGGCTGACGCATCCACGCTTAAATTCTGCACACCAGTCATACAAAATGTCTTTGACGGCTTTGTTTTTTAGTTAAGCGGCACTTAAAAGCGTTAAAAAATCACCGCTCGAAAATTTTTACGAAAAATTTCCATATTTTCACAAAATTGGTTTCTTTGAGATGCTGTTAAATCGAATCTACTTGGCAGAATTTTCATCTGTCAATGTAAAACAAATATTAAATTTTTGAAAATCATAGTATGGCATTCAAAAAAAAAAACTCCGTCTAATGGTCGTTTTCGGATACTTTAAGGGTTATCTTCGCTTATCAAACCTTTGCTTTGATAATTAAAAAAAACATATTTCAAGGAACTTTTGATATTGAACGGGTATCCATACTTGAAGAAGTGAAACCAAACTAAATAAATAAATATTATTTTAGTGGTTTCTGATAAATTATAAAAAATATCTTTTTTTTCAAATACACAATAAGGCGAAAAAAAAAAATTAATCAAATGTTCTAAAGTTTGGGCGAGACTAAGTCTAATTAAGTAGGTTAGGGTTTATTGCCATCAAAAAAAAGTTTAGCAGTTTTACCAAAAGGTTAAATTTTAAAAGAAAGTTGTGTATTACAAAACTTGAAAAATGCTGTAGTAGATTTTCATTTTGAACCGAACCGAACCATTTTTTAGAGTGGTTTTCGGCCCGAAAAAAGCGGCGGTTCGGTTCAAAAACCGGTTCTGTTCAAAACCGGTTTGCAGCCCTGGTAAGTATCGTAACACGTCGTTTCTAAACCTTTTGAGTTAAAATTTTCTAAAAAGTAATTTTGGCCGCCTAAATCGGCCAAATACCCCTATGTGCGGCGGTTTAAAATTTTTAAAACTATAAAGATTGGCAAATCGACATATGCACCTTGAAAGACGGACAAGTGTAATTTGACCCAACTACTTTAAGATAAGATTTGGAATAATAATTTTCCTTTTTATATTCTTATTTTAGTAAAATGAGGATCGGTTATCGAAATGTGCCCTTTATCACTAGATAGCCTGGAAAATTAACTTATCTTGAAAGACGAAAAATATATTATGTACATGTTTGCCAAAAGGGTCAAATGACGCCTCTACGCCTTTTTAGGTAGTTTTACTATTTATTTAAGTTTGAAATACATACATCAATAAAGTAGGAATGCATTTAAATGAAATTTTATGCATATTTAATAAAAGTCACGAAAACCTAATTTAAAAAAATAACTGTTAAAAAAATAATTGGCAATCAAATATCCGTCTTTGCAGTGTTAAGGGCCAGTCTAATGTACATACATATGTATGCTAGTGTTTGACTCATCTCACACAATTGCGCTCATCTGCTTCTCTCATTTAACTTTATGATCTTTGGAGCTGCTTGTAGCTGATCATTTGGGGCGTCCAAACATAGCAGATATGCGTCGGTTCATACGCCACAGGTAAATTCGTGCTGTTGAGCAAAATGTATTTTGAAATCTTCGACAAACCGCGGAGTGGCGCCTTTTCTACTGCTTACCAGCTGCTGAGCGGGAGCACCCGTAGTGCGCCAACGTACGCCACCGGTAGATTAGCGCGTGCACTTGAGCGCCAGCCGTCATTACAAAAGTGCGCCGCGTCGCGTTGAGACGTGCATTTGCGCTCCAAATTAAATCCGTCTCGTCTCGATCTGTTTCGTGTTGCCCTCGTTTGTGGCGTGTGTCGTATCGAATTGCTTTGCGTTGGTTTGTGTTGTATCGTACGCCTTTCAGTTCCGTTCATTTGTAACGGCAAGTCTTGGGGCAAGCGCGCGGGGTGAACACGTGGGCTGGTACTTGCGAGAGTTTCGTGTGCATAGGAGGGGATAGCGCACCGAAACGCGAATTGTGTCCGTAGTAAACAAAACGTAAAAAAAAACATTGCAACAAATACAAGAGAAAAGCGTCAGTGAATATGATAATTCAAACAGGAAAAAGTAAAAAATAAGTTGGCGAATCTTGAATATTTTTGTGAGTGCTTTGGTTGGTGATTTAAGCAAAAGAAATCGTTACAAGTTGACGCAGAAAGAAGAATAATGAGCATTGGCCGAAACGTCTAAGTCACCGCAAACTCGTAACTCCATGCCTTGATTAAGTACATACCCTGCAGCAACAAGGCGGCCAATTTTCCCAAAAGGACTAGTCCTTCACCGGCTAAAATTTGACCGGTTGGAATGGAACATTTGCTTGCATCGAAAATGTTGACCTCCGACCAGTCCCGAAGGAACCGGTCTAGAGATAGACGAAAAGTGCAGTTTGCAGCGACAGGGTGGTGTTGTCTTGCAATTCAATAAACATTTTTTAAAGAACACCACCCTGTAAATGCCCCAATCGCTTGGACTGGCTTTGATTAAAACTGAACATTTGAACACACATTTATATGCGTGGCTGTAGCTCAGTGCAGAGATGCCTGCCACTATTTGTTAGCTTTCAGGAGGGTCCGGGCTCAAATGCCGTCAGAGAAAACTGGTTATAAAATGATAAAATAATTTTTTTGTGTTTCCGAAAAAAAAGCATCTGTGAAGTGGAGAACGCAATCGTATTTGAACGAAAAAAATTTCCAAAATCAGTGTTGAGTGGCCCGATCCTTTTCCAATGACACGCCAATGCTAAAAATGGCAGTTGAAACCATTGGCAGGGGAATTATGAGGTACTAGTACTGGTAACAATAGGGACTATCTGTGGGCTAGCCTAGGGTGAGTTCAAATTGCCGCAGGGTATGTACATACATGTGTGTGTATGTTTTTGTTTGTTGCCGGATTTCATTGAAGAGGCGTGCAACTTAGTTGTTTGGGCGTCTTGATGATAGCGCAGCGAGCAGCTGCGTGCTGTTTGGACTTGGTCCGAATCGCAGTGACGATGGCCGGGCAGTGGGCAGCAGGTCCACTTGTAGCCAGGGATAGCCGATATACATCGATGTTTTTTTAAAGTCATACAATTGGCAGATTTCGATGCATCGAATCAGCAAATTGATGTTTCAAAAAAATGTACATGAGTGCAAATTCGCAGTTCAGAAATGTGGTGAATGATTTAAAAAAATTCATTTTTCCACGGGACTATGTATATGAATGCGGTTAAAACAATTTTGCAGAAGCTGTAGGATGGAAAAAAATTCTTCAGCTAGTTCTCACAATACTGGAAACTCCTTCAATATTTGGCGGGACCAATTCACAAATTAGTCCAGAAATTGGAAAATAAATGAAACTACTCTCTGAGATATGTCAGATGAGCTGTCATTATGCTTGCATTCTCCAGTCGGAAGGTTATCAGAAAATACCGTGGAAATTTGGAAAGTTTTATAAATGCAGTTTCCTAAATTATACAGAGTTTCTTTTAAGTGTTTAACAATTGTTGCTATATCAACCAGCCGAACATTTATTTTCTAAAGCTAACCAAACGGTTAACTTTTATTTATTTTGAATTACTTTTGATTTAAGTATTTAGAATAATATTTTCAATCCATTTTTTCTACTGAACAACACAATTTTTAAAGTGTTTTAATAAATGCTATTACACTTACGTATTAGAAATCTGAAAACATTTAAGTATGCGTTTATCTAAACATATGTTCCGATGCATCGTATCGAAAAAAATCGATGCTTTTTTAATGTACATCCCTACTTGTAGCTGCATATTCGCATACAGGACGTAGTGGGACGCTTGTAGTCGGCTCGAAATATGTATTAAGGAGAATGGGTTCATGAACAACAAATCTGTGTTCACAAGGCATAACCAAGAATGATAGAATACAAGATTGCGCAGTCTCGGCGGTGATGACGTTTGCTAAGTAAAACAAAACAAAGCCGAATAGAAGGATAAAAGAAATCGTCAACACAGTGAATTTTTAACATTACATTTTTCGATAAGAAACGTGGTTTAATTGTGTTAAATTGTAAAAGTATATGACTTATAAAGAGAATAAAAAACCGCCATAATGAGTACTCGATTCTCTGGCACGCGCTGGATGTCAAGAGCCATTTATTCGCTGAAATTGTATAAGTTTAAAGAAAAATTTAAATTAACGTAGCACGAAGAAATACATTTACAAGACATGCGTTTTCATAATACGATTTTACGTGAAAGTATGATTTCGTTTCAATGCCACTGCAGAAACCCCGAATTAAGACATTCAATATCTGCTACATAGATATGCATGACTATAAAAATTTTGATGAAAAACTGTTAAAAAGAGTCGTTGCGAAATTTTTCGGACACCTGTGGTACTAATCAGATGAATGCATAGCGTTTTCATCCTTTGACGATAATGTTTCAGATGAGGATAAACTCGAGAATGTCACATAAATTAAATCTCTTCCATATCGAGCCCTAACCGCGAAAATAACGTAAGCGCCAAAAAGAAAATTTTACAGGAGAGACGTTGTTTTGTTTTTTTTTTTTCAAAATCCGTTTGGAAAATTTCTGTGAAACTCTAAATGTAGTCTAAGCCCGGTTCACTATAAGTTAAAGACTCATCTTTAACTTCACTTAACTTAACTTGTAGGCAAAAATCGCTGTCACCACTTTGGAAAACACTTATTTAATTTCTTCTTTGTAGGACGCATTCCATGCACAAAAACATAAACAAGTAAATAAAAGGATTAAAATTAATACTGCAAGCCTTTATTTTGCTATTTTCAAAATCCCCGTATTTAACTGAAAAGAAATTATTCTCGAAAAAAAAAAACAGAACGCAGTTTGCTTAATTGCAAATTTACCTTTTTTGATAGCAGACGATCAGAAAATTGTTTCCAATTTAAAAAATTGAAATATTTTAACGATACGCATTTACATTTACAATTTGCATTTATGTATGTAGTGTCACTACTAACTCCTACGGGTCGTATTCAGAGTCATTGGTTAACTAATAGATTAAAGATAACCAACCACTTTTCATTTCACAGTATCAACCATTGTAGTTAATCAATGTAATTAACCAATGCAAATCCATTAGTTAACCAATAGTTAAAAACAGCTGTTTCTGTATAGTTAATTAATGACTGTGAAAACGGACCTATGTCGCTTACGTTGTTTTTGCGGTTAGGGCTCGTTATGATGAAGAAGATGTTGAGTATTGTAAGCTCGCACAATTGAAAGTGGAATACGTGACCAAGTTTTTAGAAAATCAATTTTCTGATTTGATTACAGCCAACACTTCCAAGAAATTTCCATCATTTACAAAAAGATTTCTTATTATAGCACGCTTTGTGGAAAAATAAAATAACAATATTTTTTTTATTAATTTAAATCGAAATATTAAATTCTGTAGAAATATGTATATTTTACAAATGCGTTTGGTTTATTATCAGTGATTTGGAAAGGTCGACAAGAGCTTGTTTAGCCAAACCAGTAATTCAAGTCATCAATGGGGAAAGAATTAATAACAATTTATAACCTATAAAAAATTTTAAATAAAATATCATTATTTGTCCCGATTAAATTAACAATTTTTGTAAAATATGTTTACCTTAATGTTCATACACATAATAAGTACAAATCAATAATTAATAAATATACATATGTCAACTGGATCATCTCCGTGCCCAAAATCTGGGTTGACGGATTTTTATAATGGAGGTGTTAGAATCTTCGTCCGGACTAAAGACTTTAAAAAATGGTGGTGTTTTTAAAAATTCAATATGGCGTCTATACTAACTGTAAATTAGATTTTGCCTCTGCATAACCCAACACCAAAAAAATAAAATATAACAGCGTTGTCTTATGTTTTTGGGGTTGCTGATTACGAATTACATAAAGCATTATTCACTTTTCGAGCTGGATTAAAATAAATTCCACCATGCGTAAGAATCTAGGCAAAAGGTGGAAGAAATTTTAACCCAACTAACCCCTGAAGGTAAATAAAAGTATGTTTACATATAAATATAATCTCAATCAAAGCTCGTTCGCTAATCACCCCGTTTACACAATGAAATCTCGGATAACTAGCTGTCAAATTTGTTGTGCTTGTTTTTTCACAACTTAAGGAAAAGTTTAATTTCTTCTCTGTGACACCGTGATCACTTTTTTTTGCTAAACTAAGCACTTTAAATATATTTTAGCTTACTATTTTATTGTAAATACGTTTAGAAACCTATTTTTCTTGATAGCGTCCATTTTTGTTAACTTTCACATTTGACATTTCTCCTCTTCTTCGCAAAAATAATCGATAAAACTAGGGTGGACACCGAAAAGTTATCGGTATAATCTGAGATTATTTAATAATTACAGATTAACGTGGGAGGAATTTTGTATGGCTAATCTCTTTTTTATACCCGAGCGCATTTGTCCGTCCGTCCGTCCGTGTACACGATAACTCGAGCAAAAATTTAGATATCTTAATGAAATTTGGTACGTAGGTTGCCCTTTACCCAAGGTAGGTTGGTATTGAAAATGGGCGAAATCGGACAATAACCACGCCCACTTCCCATATAACGGGTTTTTCGAAAAATGCAAAAACTACGATATTTCAGTAACTACTGAAGCTTATTGACTCAAATTTGATATTTGCAATGATATATTAACGAAAAATAAGAATATTATAAGTTTTTGGAAAAGGGACGTAGCCACGCCCACTTATGGATTTATATGTATATCTCGGTAACCGCTTTACCAATTTCTACTTAACTTGACACAAGGGTTGATCTTGGTCCAGCATAGATAACTGTTGAAACTTTTTGAAATCGGACAATAACCACGCCCACCTCCCATATAACGGTAGTTGGCAGAAATACAGAACCTGCGATATTTTAGTAACTACTGAAGCTTATTGACTCAAAATTGACATTTGTAATGATATATTAACGAATAATAAGAATATTATCAAGCTTTGGAAAAGGGGCGTAGCCACGGCCACTTATGGATTTACATGTATATCTCGGTAACCGCTTTACCAATTTCTACTTAACTTGGCACAAGCGTTAATGTTGGTCCACCATAGGAAATGGTCGAAAATTTTTGAAATAGGACAATAACCACGCCTACCTCCCATATAACGGTAGTTGGCAGAAATACAGAACCTGCGATATTTTAGTAACTATTGAAGCTTATTGACTCAAAATTGGCATTTTTAATGATATATTATCGAGTAATAAGAATATTTCAATTTTTGAAAGGGGCGTAGCCACGCCCACTTTTGGATATGTATGTATATCTCGGTAACGGCTTTACCAACTTCTACCAAATTTAGCACAAGTATTAATCTTGGTCCAACAGAGAAACAGTTCGAAAATTTTTGAAATCCGTCGATAACCACGCCCAATTTTTGTATAACGGTAATTTACAGAAATACGAAATCTGTGATAAATCGATAACTACTGAAGCTAATTAACTCAAGATTTATGTTTGCAATAATTCCTTAACAAGAATTACGATTACAACAAATTTTTGTGAAAATGGGCGTGGCACCGCCCACTTTTGACTATGTGTAACCGTTTTATCTGTTTCTCGGTATGATTAATATACTTGACAGAAAATAGCAAGCTGTTGAATATGTTTAAAATCGGGCTAAAATTACGCCCACTTTTCATATAAAGGAAAATTTCAGTAATATGAAAACTTCGATATTTCGAAATTTAAAACGGTAATTTACTCAAATTTGGTATTCACAACAATCTCTTAGCAAGAAGTAACATATTTATGGACTTTATGAAAATAGGCGTGACAGCGTACACTTATGAATACTTAAGTTTATATTCGTAACTGTTTTATCAATTTTTACCAAACAAGCTAAATTACTTCTTTAAGTCTGACTAACATATTGTCGATAATGTTTGAAAAAGGGGAAAAACCACCCCTGTTTACCACGTAACGGTAGGTTTCAGCATCGTGAAAAAACGATGTTTCATACGTGCGCCGGGTATTTAACGTTCGGTTTCACCCGAACTTAGACTTCTTTACTTGTTTAATTACAGATTAGGGAATTAAGCTCGAATATGAGGATAATCTCTATATATGTAAACATACTTTAAGTTGTTTAACTCTAACAAATTATGAGTGCGGATGTTTTTGTTATTGTATTATAGTTCCTGAAGATGTGCTAAAGGTTCTTCTCAATTTTGAGTTCAGAAGGTTATTAGGATGAATAGTTATAAACTAACTAATTTTCGCTAGTTAACCATTAATTATTTATTAACGTAAATAATTTTTTAACAAAATTTTACATTAGTCCATTTTATGGTCTTTAGCAATGGTATGTTCGAAATTTCAGACATTTAGCTCAATAGACGATATTTTTGACGAAGATGTATTTCAGGTTAAGTGTCATAAAAGTTGAGAAGTTTTATGATTCGTTTATGGAAAGAAATTTTAGATGTTCTCTCGAAAGTGACCGCAGATGGATGTATTTATGTTTGTACTCAGCCAGCAAAAAATCCGAAAATGGATCCGAAAACTAAAACCGATTCCACTTTCTGACGTTTTGACGATCCGTTTTCCCACTTAAGTTTGCGGCAGAAACGTATGTACAGATGAGTACCGAATACGCGTTCCTTCTGTACTTCACAGATGTAAATATGTATGTTCAAATGTTCAGTTACGAAAAATGAATGAAAATTTAAAACGTTGCATACATACATATGTAAGGTGTGCCAAACCAATAAGAGCGATTTAATGATTGAGCAAAGATTGTGCATCTTAGTTTTTGAAGTAGTTTTAATTATGATGCTGAATTTTGTAACAAAAAAAAAAAAAAACAATAATAAATTAAGTATATATGTTTTCGTACTCATGAGATTTATGGTCAGTTAATTGTGGTACTGCAATGGCAATGGCAGAAATGCGCGTAATATGCCTTCTCGTCGTTTTCACATCGACCCATTTAACGTGTCCCATTAAAAGTAATTTAAGTGCTCGAAAATAAGTAAAAGAGGCAAAAAATAAATGTATGTACTGTTCACACACGAACGAATGCACTGTATTCACAGATCCAAGTACAAAAGTACGACTCACGAAGAGGCCAGATTGCGTACAAGCAAGCACAAATGTGATCTTACTAAATCGCACATATGTATCAGTGTTGCCACGGACACTTTTTTTCCTACCAAAATGTCCTAACAAAACCAACCAAAACATACCAAATTCTTTTTTGAGTTTTTATTTTTTATACCTTTCATGAGCATGAAATGGTATATTAACTTTGGTCCGAGCCTAAAAAATTGTAAGTACCAGAAGGAGCAGAGATAGACCCATCAATAAGTATACCGATATGATCAGGTTGACGAGTTGAGTTCATTAAGCCATGTCCGTCTGTCTGTCTGTCCGTCTGTCCGTCTGTCTGTTTGAACGCAAACTAGTCCCTCAGTTTTTGAGATATCTCGATGAAATTTGGTATCGAGATGTATTTTTGTATTATATTAGACATTTGTCGGAGCTGGTAGGATCGGGCCACTATAGCATATATCTCCCATACAACGGATCGTTCAGATAAGACGTTTATGGCCATTTCTTCCTCAGTTTAAAAGATTAAACCATGAAACTTGGTGAGATATTTGCTAATTGATCAT
>JAPVRG010272593.1:0-17360 GCA_029783565.1 Rhagoletis cerasi
TGTAGACATGAAAAGTGCAAAGTATGAGTTATAAAAACTAATTATTCCAAAGGTAGAGTAGTTCCACAGAGGTTTTGATTAAAATATAAATAATCAACAGCGATATTTTTTCTCTCCCCTCTCAGTAAAAATTCCTCTCTCACTTTCTAACTGAGGCGAATATTTTCAATCTTATCCTTAAGAAACAAAAGCATATGAATATATTTAGTGAACTGGGATTATCAAAACTTAATTTCCGGATTGAAGGTTTTGCTATCGACGAGACTTACAGAACAGTTTTCTACACAAGATGACGGAGCACAGACAGGGAAATTTTTTCGGACAGCCAGGACAGAGTTCCTAGCCGCTCTCCCGTCGGAATTCTGATTGAGTACACAGTCTTAAAGTATGTACTAATTCAAGAGCCGGCACCTTCTGGGTGGTTGGAATGGATTAGTTTTCGAGCTGCGCCTTCGCTGTTCGAGGTAACCACCTCGGCCTGGGTTGAGCTTTTTGCCACTTCATCATTCTCCACCTACTGTGTACACGGTTTGCTGATAGAAATATTTGTCAGCAACGCGAGGTTCGATAATTGGAAAATGAGCACTAAAGATGGCACAACGCCGAACGAAACTGGTTTGTCTCCAAATGAAATTGGACAAGGCAACACATCATACACCAACCCTGTCAGAAATAACAAGAACCAGGAAGAAAATGTCTTAAATTCTGTTTGTTTCTGTTAGTTCCGTTATCGGAATATATTCACATTTGTACCTGTATCTATTTGGGTTAGAGATACCGTTTTCGATATACATAACTAACGATAGTTTTCATCGATATCATTGCCGAAATATTTGTCCATATAACGTGTTTGACATACCTGCCGATATATTTGTCAATATGTTTATCGATATTTTTATCAATATTGCAATTTTATTGGGAAAATATTTAAAACAGGTGCATACAATCGACTTCTTTATCGGAATTGTTATCGATAATTTTTTTTTCTAAAGCTAATCATTTTCCTTTAATTTTGTTCTCGATATTTCTATCAATGTTGTATAATGCCCTTATCTTCAGCGCGCATTTAATTTATGGGGGTTTCAAGCCACACAGGGCATCGAACGTATTAACCGTTTTTTTTTTGTTGATTTATAATGAAATTATTCGTTAATATTATCTACATTTTATGCGATATGTAAATAGAGCACACTTTTAGCATACATATTTATGGATATTTTTATGGACATTATTACTGCATTTTTATCGTTATCGCTGCCACCATTTTTGTCGATATTTTCATCATTATCGTTAACGATATTTTTTTCGTGCTCGTTATCGATATGTTTCTCTCAGTTAACTAGTTTTTCTCGGTTTTATTATCGTCATGTGTATACTTTTTATCTCCGTCGTCGCTATCAGCATATATTTTATTTCGCGAGCCTATCGAAATTGTTCAAGCCATAAAATATACTTATTGATATTTTATTGAATTTTCGTCGATAGTTTTATCCGCATAACTATCGCAGTATTTATCGATGAGGAACAAACATACTTACCGATATTTTTTATCGATATTGTTATCGAATTATTAATGGGTAACGTTGTCAACTTTTAAGCCGATACATTTATCGAAATAATTTTAACATAGGTGTTTATCGTTAACACTGTCGGTATTTTATCGATACAACTATCAGCTTTTTTCGATATAGGTATCTGTTTTTTATCGATACCGCTATCAGTTTCATAGAAAATACTATCTGGTTAACGCTAATCAGTAAGTGTCTTAGAGCAGCACGAGTTCTATTTATGGCGTGTTTCGGAATTTCATCCTCTCCGCCACAGTCCAGCAAACAATCGAAAGACTTAAGTAGCGAACTCGCAATGAACTCAGTAGACGAAGATTTTTATGAGGCCAGTAAAAGTATTGAAATTGAATTAAAATAGAAATAAATATAATTATATTTCTTTATTTTAAGATTAATGCTAAATTGCTTTTAAATTTCCCAAACATATGTTTATGTGCAATAAATTGTAAAGCCAACACAGACGTTCTTACAACAAACCAATGTGAAAGTAAAACGCCTCGTTAGCCATTTAATAACCATATTTGTGCATAAAAATGTGAATAAAACAAAAAAAAAATAAATAAGCATAGTTACCGTTACCGGGTAACTAAAACAAATAAAAGTGGAAGTGTGTTTGTGTGTGAAACAACAATAAAATCGTGCTAGCTATAGAGCACAAATATGCAAAGTAGTTCACTGGGTCACGAGAGATGTACATATTTATTATTTAGTTAAACTGTGTAGTGAGTTTTTGGCATGAGTTTTTGCTTTCTGTTTTTTTTTTATTTTTGGCAGTTGTTTTGTCGCTTTTACGACTATGCGAAAATTTAATTAATTTGACAACATTTTAGTTGCTAATAAAATGTGAAATTAAAAAAAAAATACACATGCAAAACAGGTGACAAAAGAAAAGGAAATTTGGCCACCACCTCAAATTTCTTGCCAATGACCGTAAAAATTTTCGGTGGAAAGTGAAAGAAGTTTTGCAGTGAACGAAAGAAGAAAGTAAAACGGGGTAGCATGAGAAGCTAGGGTTGTGGCTAAAGCTGAATTGGAATAGCAGATTTGGTATACCAGTGGCTTTTGTGGCGGTAGTTTCAAAAAATCACTCAAAAACGCGCTCTGATGGCAGAGATTTTTTACCCCAACACTACCTTTTTCTACCTACTTCAGCGTTCCACTAACCTAAAAAGTTTACAATTAAGGTTTACAATAAAATTTTACAGTAATACTCGTAGCTGCTCAAATTAAACAAAACAAATCACTTTATCGCTGCCTATAAAAGAGCTTAAAAAATAAATCGACTGACCTCTCACCAGCCACACCATAAATTCCCTTCTACATCAGCAGAATTATGTAGCCAATCATGGCAAGCCATCCCGTGTAGCTGTTAATGGCCAAACCAAGCAAAAATGGAAAGCGTTTTATGACCAAAAATATTTCTGCTTCCTTCACGCTTCTTCAACTCATCTCAATATCAACAGCTAAGCATACCAAATACAGTAATAGTGAAAATATGTTAATCAAAATGTAAACAATAAAGCAGATTTCGAAGCTCTAGCGCGCATTTGTCATAGCTTAAGATGCAAACGAAACATAAAGCAAGAAAAAGCAAAAAAATGAAGAGATTCTAAACGGTATCGCCATACAATACAATCTTGTATCAAACGACTGCGCCACTGCTCGCGTCTTGTCTGCCTCAGTCTCAAACGGAAGCTGGCTGCGCTGTGCTAAGCCAAGCAAACTAACCATCTAACTAATCAATGCGAGAATTGGAAAAAATGAGCACTAACCGTTGCACATTGACATTGCTATGCTAATTCAATTTGAATCGCATAAATTGAAGAAATGTTTGTAGAAAGAATAAACAAAACAATGATGCTGGCTGGTTGGCTGGCAGTTGGCGGGTCACCGATAGAAGTCAAAAGTGGCAAAAGTCGAAAGCAGAAAACCAAAAATCCGGTCAGAAAAACGTTAGAATTTAATTAATTGGCGCGCTTGAACGGTTATTTGCCGGCAGCAAAAATAACAACTAGCATATCGACATAAAACCTAACAGCATTGAGATGAACAAAAGTTGGTTTAGCGATGCGGTGGGCGCGCTACTGAAGAAAAGAACAAAAAAATTGGTGGGCTCATATGAAATATTCGTATGAAAATTAATTTAAAAAAATGTTATTTTAATTATGTAGAAAATTTAGAATTTCAACAAAAAAATTATCAAAATTGTTTGACTTTAAATTAAAAAAAAAAATAGATTGAAAAAATTAATACTTGTAAATTTAAAAAAAATTAGTAGGTACTAAAATTCCAGAGAAATAAACAATTAAAATTATAATACATGTTTATACAAAAACAAAAATTACTTAATTTTTTAGACTCAAAATTTTCAAAAAATATTTTCACAAAAGCTTTAATATAAAATTTACAAGATTTAACTAAAAAATTGTGCTCAAGTTTCAGGGAAACAGTTAAATTCAATTCACAACTTCATACAACAAAAAACATTACATAAACTTAAACTTAAAAGAAAAAATATTTTTATTAACTAAACATTTTTTGTGAACCTTCGAAATTCAAAAGGCAGAAATTTGTTGAATTTTATCTAAAACTTTCTTTTTAAAAACTTTCTTTAACTATAAAATCCTAACTTTGAAGTACACTTTTTATTCAGCAAAATTAACAAAGTTTTTAAATTTTAAATCTTCTAAAAAATTATACATACATGGTGTCAAAAAATTATCCCGACGCACGTGAGGAGAAGGTAGATGGGGGGTGCGCTCCCTGATAAGAAAAAGTTGGTTTGCTAAAAGTGCCATCGTTTTTTTTTAATTTTAAATTTTTTTGGAATTTAAGAAATACATGCTGTGAAAGAAAACACTCGAAAAGGTCCGATTTTTTTGGATTAAAAAAAAATTAAAAATTTAAAAAAGGTGACACTTTTAACTGACAAATGTTTGCTTATCAGGGAGCTTAAAAATTTCAATATATACAAATCTGTACAAATGCACCAATCGTGTGGCTTCGCCTTAGGAATCACCTAAATTTTTTACTAAATCTCAGATTCAAAAGCTGTAGTTATTCATTTTCTGATTTGACTCCAAATCAAATTTGACTTAAACTTTCCAAATTACATTCATCAATTTGATTTAATTTTGATTGATTTTAAATTTCAGATTTTATAGCAAAAAAACATTTTCCAATTTCGTGACTTAAATTTTAAATTAAAAAATTGTAAGAGCTAGCCGGAGTGAGAAAATTTAATTGAATATTTCTTAAAAAAAAGTATCCAATTTTTCTTACCTAAAATTTGCAAACAACAAGCAGATTTAAGGGAAAAGTTTATTTCAAATTCAAAATTTCATAGAATAAAATCGAAATGTTCCAACTGAAAATTAAAAAAAAAAATATTTTCTTACAGCCAGAAAGCAATATTAATTTCTAGGTTAAAATTTCAATAACTTTTCAAAAAACAAAAAACAATTAATAAAAAACTCCCTTCGAATTTAAGACTTCATAGACGAGAGACTTATCCTAATTTCTTAAATTTATGTTAAGTAATTTTTTACTAGTATCCAAAATACAAGAAAAGAAAAATTTACTTCAAATTTGAAGTTTAATGTGTTGGAAAATGATCAAATTCAAGATTTTTTAAGCAAAAAAAAATTACTCTCGTATTAAAAAAAAGCTTATTTATAATTCAATATCTTATACAAATAATAAGCATATTAAAAAAACTCCTAAAAACCAGCTAATAATTTTATTGGTAACCCTGTAAGCAAAATCAATTTCAAGTTTGAGATTTAATAGCGTTACAAAATAATTAAAATTTCGGAATTTAAAATAAGAACAAAAAAACCGACTGAGAAAATAAGAGTTAACTTTTCCCGTAATTTTTCTTTCAAATAACATAAAAGTCGAAAAATATATTTTTTCTCGAATCCGTTATGATAGTCATAAATGGCTGGGTCCCTGTAAAAAACTTGATTTCTTTGCAAGCTGAAACACTTTTTTAATGAAAATATTTCTGATGAAGCTTTGCGGTGTCCATAATGTAATATTTTACACAAGCACTTCAGTAATTTAATTATTTTTAAATTTTTCGGTGGCAACCCTATTCAAAAAAAAAAAACTAAATTCAAATATTTTAAAATACCTTACCTTTAATACTATCTCCTACATGATTATTTTAGATATTTAATTTTTTTGTATTAATGTGGCTGACCCCTATGCAAAAAAAGAATACAATTTCAAAAAAAAATATGATTAATTTTCGCTTGAACCCCGTTTAATACTATTTAACAATTTATTTTCTTAAGTTTTTAATAAAAAATGTTTTTCTGTGAGCTGGCAACCCTGTTAATGATTTTTTTTTTATACAATTGTTTTTCAGTTAACCTTTTTACTAATTTTGTTTATACTTTTTGGTATGCTTGTGGATATTTGATAAAGTCTAATTTCTTTGTGGCAACCCTATTCGTAAAAATCAAACTGGATTAAATTGTATAAAAATAACTTTCATTTTATATTAATGTAAACAAGAAAATTTCACATGCATAATCCTTCTTTGAATTTTTTTAATTACGCAGATAGGTGGCAACCATATTACTATTATTTTGTTTTAAGACAACTTTCCTCACATAGCGCTAAGTTTTTCAATATTTAGAAGGTAAATCCTCATTATTTTACCGAATTTCGCTTCCGGACAAGTGACAATTTTGGTGAATGAATATTTTTTTTTAATCAAAAAATAATTTTTTTAGGACGTATCTACTATGGAGAAAAATTGAAATGTTTGCTTTTGGTTGAAAGCGTTGAAGTATAAATGTATATGTAGGACCAAATTTCTTGGTATTCTACGAGTTAACTGAGGTATTTCGGTTGCGCGACGCTTCATTATTGCAGCTACAGGGAGGCTCGTTTTTAGAGAAATAAAACTCTTTCCCAAAAAATTTTAGCAACCATGTGTTTTATGTCATAACTTTGTATTCAATTAAATTAGATCATCATAGAAAATTTAAACCAAAGACTTAAGCAACGAACTTCGCTGCTATGCTAATTTGTGCCCCAGTAAGAAAACTCATAGCTTCGTTTATCTAATAATACCGTTGGAACACTCATTTAAATTGGGTGGCTTTTAGCCACTTTTTTTTGGGTACACAAATTAATTAAACTACAATTAGTTAAAAATAAATAAAGAACATAAAAAATGGGTTAAGCGCAAAGTAGCGGCATTTACAAGCAAATGAAGAAAAAACTAGAGACGAGCTGGTCAGCTCAAATTGCAGCAGCACACATGCGTGCGTATGCAAAGCGAAACAAAGCCCATGTAGCGACAATATCAGCTTCAGTTTCTCAGTTACGGCTACGGCCTTCGTTTTACGATTTTTACGTATGCGGTGCGCCCTGACAATTGATTTTAAGTGCTCGATAAAAGGTAGCTGTTTGTGTTGGTTGCTGAGTGTTTGCTTGCGTGGATTTTTTTAAATTTATATTTTAGTTTGTTGTATTCTCGATTAACTGCTACAAATGCCCGATACCTACTACGGCAATGAAGTGTAGTAAAATGAAAATTTAGTACAACTTACAAGCTTTTCACAGGCACACACATATACACTCGCATAGGTATATACGAAAGTATACATTTGCTCATTTATGGTCATACATTTGTGTGCCTTCCTGTACTGTTATAACACGCTGATTGAATGATTGATATTGTAAATGAAATTACTCTTTTCCTTATTCTCATCAGTGTTGTTCTGTTTACTGTAGTGGTGTTGTTGTTGCATTTTTCAATTTTCATTTTAATTTATTTGATGAATGAAATGAGCTGGTAATTTAGGGGCAAATAAAACAATTTGTGTAGATTTTTTTACTACTGAGTTTACATATTTGTAGTGTATATAGTTTAGATAGACGTTCTACCCGAAAATTGTAGTAAACCCGAAAGAGCCGCAGCATGAGTTGTAAAATTTGGCATGAATGTAGAAAATTTAACTAAATACGAAGAAAAAGGCGGCCGTTGTCCGTTATTTAACATACATTTTGTTAATTGAGGGGGCTAAGTGGGAGTCTATTCATTAGATTGAAACACATTTACGGATCATAAATTTTAGTAGCAATCTACTGCATCATACAGTTTTAAATGCAACAACAATTTTTTGCTAACTGTTCGAAAACTAAGGCAAACATGTTTTCAAAGTAATTTTTATACCCATAATTTTGGCAATTTTTTGTTTAAAACTATCCAAAAAATTTAAAATAATAAAAAATGTGATAAGTTCTAAGAGTTTCTTTTTGATTCTCTGTGCTTTTGAAATTTTCACAAAAAAATTTTTTTCAAAAAAAAAAAAAAACCAAAAAAATTAAAAAGACATATGAGGCCGTGACAGCAGAAGTGGCTTAACCCACCATCTTTTTTTTTGTTACTTAGCTACTTAAAATAATTTCAATTATTCACGAAAAAAAAATTAAAAAAAAAAACAAAAAAAATTAAAATGACATATGAAGGGGTTAGAATCTAAAGGATCTAAGTACGTCTGACATTGTTTTGAGATAATTAAGGTTAAAGTTGATTACTTATTGTAAATTGTGGGTAGAAGCATTTCGTGCGTTTATTGCCCGGTCAATAGATGGTACTACAATGTCGGAAATGACTTGGATCTCTTTGTCACCAAATAAACACACTTAACTATACAAATATGGGTATAACTTATATTTTCAAAAAATGTCACTTAAACCCTTATGATTCTAACCCCTTCATATGAGGCCGTGACAGCAGAAGTGGTTTAAAACACCACTTATTTATTTTTTTTGGTACTTAACTACTTAAAATAGTTTCAAGTCTGATAAATGTTAAAATAAAAGTCGTTTATTCCTTAATTTTAAACTAATTAAGTTAAAGAGTACCTTAAAATTAAGGAACAAGCGAAGCGAGTTTTATTTTGAAACTTATCACATTTGAAACTATTTTAAGTAAGTAGCTAAGTACAAACAAAATTTTTTTTTGGGTTAGGCTACTTCTGCTCTCACGGCCTCATATAATTCTCATCGCTGAGAGAAGCTCACACTCTGAACGGAACTTCCTGCGTGGCTGTTTGGTTCCATAAAAAGCTGCTAAAATAGCGAAAGCTCTAAAGCTTCGGCGTGGGTTTTGTAGAGCTTGAGGGAAGCCATAGTTGACCGTGTTGTCGGTCTACGCTAGAATGTCTAGACTTTCGTAATTGCGAAGCCTACCTCCTTCCGTTTACTCCGTATTTAACACTCTTCGAGATTTCTTATGATTTCGATGATGTGCCAGTATTTCAGCTCTCTGTATACTACGTGAGTTTCAGTGGAGCTCCTTTGTTAACTTAATGCAGCTCCACGGATCTGATGTCGTCATGGACAAATAGCTTAACATTCCCCTGCAACCAGGCTGTATCTGTGCATGATAAGAGCGGACTTGGGTTGTTCCATTTCACTTGTAGCTTTTCTTTTATCAGTGCGACCAAATCCATTGGTTACAAGGTATCCTGTCTTCTTTTTTGTCTTTCAATCTCTTTCTATCTTAGCGAAATATCGAGTCGAGCGAAATCCTGCTTGAAGATCTTATATAAGCGGGTTTAAAAGGGTGTGTACTTTGTAATTCCGTGGCCTTAGCGCTCGTCTCTAAATGAAATTAACTCAGTGGTGAGCCTCCTAGAGGAGGGCACAGAAGGTGTGGCGTTTGCGCTGAAGACCTCCCGGCATGTTTCACTTTTATAAGTGAGGACAGTCTATGGATTTCACATACTAGGGGGTAACTTGGCACTATCGTTGGAGAGTACGTTTTCATCAGTTGTATGCTTTTGTTGTGAGCTTATTGTTGTTGAAGAAGAGCTCTGTGGTTCCGTAGCTCTATTAAAGTCAGTTGTTCATATCACGAGAACTGGAGAGTCAGTAATACAAACTTTTAAATCGCTACAATGATCAGCATGTTGATCTGGTTTCTGAGAAACAGGTTTTCACATTGGAGTGAGCCAAAAAAGTGTTATACGGTGTGAAAAGGCAAGGACGCGCCGCAAACTGGAGCGGCATAAAAGACGTTTAGCGATTTTGCTACACAGACCAATTCCATTGTGTTGGGTTTTGTGAACCGGATTAGATAGAACTGACAGAAATAAGTGGAAGCGAATGATCGTAGCTATCTATGCAGTTTTCGTGATTGTGGTCAAGGAAAATCTGGGTTACCTTCCGGGTACTTTCAGACAGAGACAGTTTCCCTTTTTGAAGAGGTCTAGGTGGGGTTTAAACGGTAAGTCGTGGATAAGATGGATTTGCCCCTTTATTAGCGGTCACGCGTCTGGCTTCCTTCCGAACCCTCCACATGACTCTATGGTCGAAGAAATGCTTCGTTATTCAATCACTGAACTCAAACTTTTTTCGGTTCGACTGGAGGGTTATCTGGATAAAGAGGTCCGAAGCACCTTCATGTCGTTGACGAAATTGCTAGAGCTGATAACCCGCAGGTTTTGTAGGCTTCGAAGGACTTTGGGTAGGAAAAGATCCCCATGAATATGGAGTGTTACTCTGCGTTTTCAGACGGTGGGAGTATTAGTGGTCAATGCTGTTTTTAGTCTCACTTGTTTTCTGTAGTCCTATCCGCCCTTTTAAATTTGAGAGAAAACTGATGTCTGCTCACCTCTCGCTCTCCGATACTTACCGGAAATCGTAGCGCAAATAATTCACACAAATTCCAGCGATTGCTACAATGACCATCAAAGCTCTACGGCGGGATGGTGGAGATTTTGTAGGAGTGGTAATTAAAATTTATTTTTTTTTGCTACAGTCAGAGTTATATTACAGAAAAAAGTAGTAACTATTGCGAAAGAAAATTTTCTTTTTAAAATAAAAGTTGTTCCCAAACAATTTCATTAAGCTGGTATGAAGAAAATATATAGGGTGTCCCAGAAGTAACCTGCCAAACTTGAGGAGGAGGTAGGTGGAGGGTGAGCTCCCTTGCAAGCAACAATTTTCAGATAAAAGTTTCAACGTTTTTGAAATTTTTTAATTTTTTTTTAATTTAAAAAATCGAGCCTTTTCAGTATTTTCTTTAACTGTGTGTACAAATTTTTTAATTTTTTATTTTAAAATTTTTTTTTTTAAATGTATTATTGTTTTTAATTTGCATGCTGTTAAAGAAAATACATGAAAGGATCTGATTTTTTTTAAATTCAAAAAAAATTTCAAAATTTCAAAAACGGTGACACTTTCACCTGCAAAATGTTTGCCTATCAGGGTGCTCACCCCCCACCTGCCTTCGCCTCAAGTTTGGCAGGTTACTTCTGGGACACCCAAAATTTACCATTAAAAATTAAATATTTATTTTTCACACGCCAACGATTAGCCATAACAAATGAAATTGAAGTAAAAGTAAATATTGCATTAAATTGTTGCCTTTTTGCGATTCCAGCACTTTGGTGCAGATCTAAAAAGTTTAAATATGGCAAGCAAGCAAGAAAGAAAGAAAGCAATTTTAAAAGCATTTCGCTGTTAACAACTATTTTGTACTAGATTTCGCCAAAGAATGCCAAATATGTGTTCAACTATTTGACAAAAAAAGAAACTGAAATTCTTAGCTAAGAAAATAAAATGTGTTCGGGAAGCAGAAAAACGCAAAAACCACAAACTTGGAAATTAGAAATTAGAGCAAACAAACTAATCGCAAAAGCCTAAGAGGCGACTATAAATAAATCGAGGAAAAGTAAGCCAGTGAGAACAAAGTAAATACGAGTATTAGCAAAATAAAAAAGAAAAGCTTAAATAGTGTAAGTAAAATGTTTATATGTAGCTGAAACACTAAAGTCCAAAAGGAAGTAAAAATTTATATGGATAATTAATCTTAAAAAGCACTCACTACTACACTACTTTTAACGCAATTATTCGAGCGTTCTTAACTCTTATACTCATCTATATACTAAATACCGCTACAGTTTCAATTGATTTTCGCATACATATTTATAGATTTACTAATTTAGAATGGTTTTCCTATTTACCAGCTGTTGTTCTTAGATAAACAAAGAAACTTTTTTTATAGGTATTTCCCTGCTGTTTGGCTTTGCCATTAAATTTCTGTAAAAGTCAGTAAAAAAATTTGTTTAAGTGGTCAGTGAAAATGAATATAAAAATTCGAATTGGCCTGCAACAAAGAAATGAGGCACATAAATATTGGTTTTGTATTTGATTGTAAGCGTTACTTTTCAATAATGAGATCAAAGGAGTTACATAGTAGTCAGGAAGGACCACCAGTTGAGTGATTTACGGCGGTAAGAAAAACGTTTCGCGTTTTATTTACGTACGTTTGAACTTGGCTACTTCAGCTGCATCTGCACAGAAGGGCTAAGAGAAGAACTCAAAAAAAGGCTTTTTAGGCGTCCACGACTTTTCAGGCGTTCAGCACTTTATTCAGCCATAAGTTTTATACTGCGGAGTGACCGTTGAAACCATAACGCCGAGTTCTACTCTAAGAGCGAACATAGCTTTTCAATAACATATAAAGTATTCAGTTTTCTGTAAAAACGAATATTTCGAATGAATTTGTTTCAAAAAAATATTGTCCAAAAAGTTTTGTCTCAGAAAAATTTTATTCTGAAAGTGTTTGTCCTGTAAAAATTTGGGTTTAAAAATTTTTGTCCCAAAAATTTTTGTTTCAAAGTTCGATCTGCTCAATGAAAGCAAATACCTAGGAACGCCCTCTGAGATTGCTGCCAACATGAGTTTTGCCCATCTGTAGTCCCTCGAAGCCTCTCAGTCAATGCTGAGCGAAACATTCACCCCCTTTCTGACGGTGGCATCGATGGCCGAAGGTGGAAGTGCTACAAATGTTTGCAGAGCAAGGACTGCCTGGCCTGAGCGTTTTCTAACGAAACGATCAGCTGATCCTGCGCTAGTTTTGTAACCATCAGTAAAGATTCTACAGTTTGTAAACCAGTGTTTGGGTTAAGTCAGCATCCAGCCTCAGGAAACTTAAAATTGTAGTATCTTTTCAGCAAAGGCAATGGTGGCGTAATATCCTGTGGCATTGAAGAGGCATTTTCCAACTCACTACAAAGTAATTACATACTATTTTTTCAATAAAAGCTTTTCTACCAAATATTTTTGTCCCAAAATAATGATTACCTACCTACAAGATTTTTTTTTGCAATAGTACGTCCCAAAAAATGTTGTCCAATAAATTATTTTTATCTAAAAAATGGTCTCAAAATTGTTATTTAAAACAAACATCTCAAGTACTTTTTTTTCAAGAGTAAGTTCAATAAAAATATTGTTTCATGTTTGTTCTAAACATTTTGTCGCAAAAGTGTTGTTTTCTTACAAATCAATACCTGAAGAGAATTTTTTTGAAAGTATGTTTAAAAATTTGTAGATCCAAGAAATAATTTTTGTTAAAAAAAAATTTATATATTTAGCCATTTTTTGTATGTAATTTTTGTCCCAATCTTTAAAAAAGCACATATGTACTTCAACAATCTTTTTTTGGTAACATGCTCAAAACATTTCTGACGCAAGCAATTATTGTTCTCAAAATGCTTGTGACAAAATAATTTGTCCCAAATAATAAAAATTTAGAAAAAGTTTGTTGTATTTAATTTTTTGATAGAAACTAGTATCTATCACAAGGATTTTTCCCATGGCATGCGCAAAACTTATTTTGTCCCGCAATTTTTTTGTCCCAAACTTTTTTTTAACCAAAAATCAAATTTGTCTAGAAAGTCATTTGGTTTATATTCATTAAAAAAAAATTATTTAAACATTAAATATATGTCCCAAATATTAGTCCCAAAAATAGAAAGACATATGTATGTATGGTATGAGCTGTGGCAAAAGTAATAAAAAATCAAACCATCAAGAAAAAAGGGTTTTGTTTCAAAAGAGGTTAGTCCCAACAACTCAAAATACCGCTTAATATTAATTTTTGAATTTTTTTAATTAAATTTTGTCCCGAAAGCTTTTTGTCACCAAAATATTTTTTCTTAAAAAAAAAACTAACAAAAACTCGAAGGTAAATTTTCATTAAAAAATGCTTTGTTGAAAAAATTTTTGTCCCAAAAATTAGTTCCAAAAAGTTTTGTAAGCTAAAAATTTAAATAATTAATTTGCAATCGAAAAACACACATTTATAATTTTTTTCCAAAAAATCCCTATTTAAATTTTTTGTATGTATTTGAAATTAAGTCAAAAGAATTTACTCCTATGGCCGCATTATTCAAGGCACTCATAGTCTTAATAACTATGTACATAAATTCCATCCTCTTTCAGACTTTGAGTAAATTTACCTTGGATTTAATAAAGATAACGGCACGGGCACACTTTCAATTAAAGAAGCCATAAAAAATGCTATTTTTTCAAAAAATTTTTGCCCGAAAGCAAAGCTTAGTCAGCCCAAGAGAGCATACAAATTTTAAGCTCTACAACTGCCATTAAAAATTAATTTTAAAACTATTATAAACAAAATTGTGGCAGAGACTCAGCCTAAATACCTGCCTAGGTTTATGAGCTTAGCCTAAAACATTAGTTTGTTCGGATTCAAGACAAAAGAAAATGGTAGAAAAACTGGCGTGAATTTTGGCTTAGATGGATTCACGACTTGTTTTAGAAGAAGTTTTGCTGATTGAACTTAGCTCTTAGGCACTAAAAATAATCTAAAATTGATTATAACTTTTTTAGAATGCGAAAGAACTAAATAATTAAAAACAAAAAAAATTCATTTAAATTAAAGTTAATTAGAAAATTTTTTTGGTGATTTACATTTTTGTTATTTTTTTTACTCAGAATGTAAATTAAGCGACTGAGTAAAACTGAAAATTTAATTTTCTTATATTTTTGCTTTTTGCTTGCGGAGAAAACATTCCAAATTAAATTGCATTTGTGCGTGCTAAAGTTACTAAATACCGTTAGCTGGAATTAAAGATTATTTACTCAAACACGCACCTACAAACACATGCCATAGATAGACATGCAAATAAGCACTCATCTACATACAAACGTGCATTGCAACTTAATCTGTAGTAAGAAATATCCGCTCGAAGAGTGGTCATAATTTCTCTGTAAAATTAACAACTTTCACACTTTTTTCTATCCGAAAATTCATCCGCTTTGCAGCGGTTTTCAGCATTTCATTTTCTGTTTTTTTATTGTTGTTATTTTTATTGACGTCCCACAAGTGGGAAGTGTCTTAGAGAGGCGACGCTCTACACAGCAATTCTCAGCTTGATTAATCTTCCACCGGGTGTTGATAGATTACGAGTAGAGCGTGTGCGAAAAAAATATAGCAAATTTAGCAAACTATAAAAAGTTTAGATAAATTTTAAGTGCACGCAGCAAAAGCTGTTTAGCAAAAAAAAAAAAATGCAAAAAAACTATGCAAGAAGTGCTGGCAGCGAGTACTTTCACAGCAACGGGAAAACTCCACTTCAGTCGAGTGGAAGCCAACAAAAACGAGGCGAGAAATAACAACAAAAATTTATGATACGAAATTAATGCGCGCGCGAAATGATCAATGTTTATTTTGCATGTGGGCGACTGGCAACCGGCAAACGGCGATTAACTGTCACTACTGCTAGTTGAATGAGCGTGCTTTTGGTTTGCATGTGTTTGTGCATATAAATGCGTCAAACGTTAAAATTATGTATGTATTTAAAACTGTAGTTAGTTAAATCCTGTTGGACATAACAAAGACCTAAGTTGTTGAAAAAATAGGACAAAAAAGTTACAAAAATCTTTTTTGTGCGGTTAAAAAAATAAAATTTTTTTATAGTTCTTTTCAGTAAAAAAATTTCTTCTTTAATTAAATAAATTTTTTTTTTTTAATTTACAATCTTAGATGTCTAAACATTAAATTTTTTAAAACAAATTTTTTAATATTTTTACCATTATTAATAAAACAATTATAGCTAAAAGCTGGGATTCAGAAAAAATGACAAATTTCACAAAAATTTAACTTAAACAAAAAAGTTTAAATAAATTTACAAAAAATTTTATGAAATTTATAATTAAAAAATAATAATAAAGACCAAATTTTTAAAATATTTAATTAATTACTAGTTTTCGGAGTAGAAGTTGCAAATTATATTAGCAGGAAATTTTTAATTTATTTTCATGCAAAATGAAAAACTCCAAAAGGCTTTCCCCAGTGTACATGTATTTTCTTTTGGTGAAAAAAAAATTAACACATAAAAAATAAAAATAATTTTTCTTAATAACAAATATTAGAATCATACACATATTTTTTCTAATAAAACTAAATAGCGAAATTTCGACTTTTGAATTATTTATTTGAAACTTCAAATGAAAAAAAATTAAATAAATTTTCACTACATGTAGTAATTTTTCAAAAACAATTGTGTGCCTTGAAAACATGAAAATTTATTTCTTAAAATTTTTTTTACTTTTGAAAAATTAAAAAATCCACATTTTTAAATAGTATTAAATTTTTTTTTTTAATAACTAAAACCTTTTTGTTCCGCGCATACGAAAGAAATATTATTGAAAATTTTTAATTAAAAAAAGAAAGCAAGAAATCAACTGAAAAAAAATTTAATAAATGAAACCAAATTATGACTAAAAATGCATTTATAAATGATTTTTTTTCGCTCTAGTAAGCTTTTGAAAGTTTAGTTTTGCGCAATAGAATTTTTTATTTAATATTTATAAAAAAAATTTTTTTCTAAATTACTTCTTTTAAATTTTCAATTTTGAAAACAGCGGAATAATCTGCTTTCGAAAAAAAACATTATGTTTTAATTTTCTTAATACGTAATTATTTAATACAAATTTTATTGCGCATAACAAAATTTTGGAATGCTTACTTGAGTGAAAACAAAATTTTCCCAGAGTAGGTTTTTATAGTCATACTTTTTCTTTCAGTCTTCAGAAATATTTTTTTGATTTAGACACATTTTTTGGTCCAAATTAATAAACAAAAAATATTCATTGAAAAACTTTAAAAATAAAAGCTTTTAAAATACAAAATATTTTGGTATTGTAAAAAATAAATAATGTAAGTTTCGTACCATTAAAACTTCTAATAAGTAAAAATTATATAAATTTCTTATTAATTTTTTTTTGCTATCAAAATTCTATTTCGTTTACAATACACATTTTTTAGTTTTGTTAAAAATAAATAAAAACTAATTTTCAATTTCATAATATTTAAAGTTCCAATATATAAAATTTAAATATACATTTTTATAATTTTTTTTGCTTCAAAATTTTATTAAATCCGTTTAAAAAAATATTATTTCTTAAAAATTATTTTTTTTTTTAATTTCTTTGATGTAAAAAAATTTTAATCCTATTTTTTTAATATAATTGGCCGTATTCTTGTTTTCGTACGAATCGAAAATTTGAAATTTTCCTATTACTTTTCTATACAAAAACTTTAAATTTTCGATTCGTACGAAAACAATAATCTGATCCAATATTTAAAATTAAAAAATTTTGATTTAATTTCCAATTAAAAATTTAATGTTTTACACATTCACGCACATTTTTCCATGACTATAAGCTTAAATTTTCAGAAGCATAGATTAAAAATTAAAAAAATTTAAGTATCTTGTTCTTGTATTATTTAAGAAAAGTGAGAAGAAATTTAAATTCTAATGCAGCCTTTTTACGGGTTCAGAAAAGAATAAAATTTTAGTAATTTTTGTTTTCAAATAAAAAAGCATGTATTTAAAAATTTTGTTTTGCGCACATTTTTATGTGAAATAAATAACATCTTAAAATCATACATTTAAATTTTTTTGCAGTACTTACACTTGTTTTTTTTTTAAGAAATAATTTGATTTTATA
>JAPVRG010272593.1:22040-34629 GCA_029783565.1 Rhagoletis cerasi
GCTGAAGTCTAGAAAAAGAAGTCTGATGAGGAGATGTGGTGATCTCCGAAATAGCAGCTATAACTTCTACCGCTCAGACTGTGTTGCCTTTTCCATTTTTCCTAAAAACAAATCGTGGTACAAAGCTCAATAACCTTGTTAAAAAAAACGGTATAAGTTTGGCACTAAGAACCACTCCTACTCCGCCGCTTAACGTAAATATTACAGGCAGAAAGGTCGCAGCACGAACTACCATTAGGCTCAAGAACACCGGGTGGTTAACTGGCTTGAAAACTGGTTACTCTGTTGAGATCTTCGATTTAATTAAATTACGGTGCCTCCCATTAACTTATTCTCTACCCGCAACCACTTAAAGGATGACTGGATGGGACAGGGTGACTAAAGGAAGTAGTGTACTATTTTACGTATGGATCAAAACTTGGAGGTAGGGTTGGTGGAGGTGTCTTTTGCCAGAAACTCTCTAACCGGACTCCTGCAGTGCCTTTAAAGCGGAAATAAGTACCTGCCATTAAAGAAGTGGAAAACTCACTGCCAAAGAATTGTACGCCAGTAAGGGAGGTGAGCATATACTCTGATAGCCAGGCAGCTATGAAGACCCTGTATGCTACGGTGGTGCACTCGAAACTGGGCAGGGAATGTCTGACTTCCCTCTCAGCCGCGTCGGTGAATTTTCTAATCAAGCCCATTAGGGTTCCGGCCCACAGCGACATTGCGGAAAACTGTGTGGCTAATGACTTTGTGCAAGGCAAGGCACCCTTGAAACATTAATACCCGATGGAGAGCAACTGGGGACACCTCTGTATTCTCCTGTGGTTCGCTTTTGGGCGGTTCTGCCTCTTGTAAACTCAGCGCTGGATAAGAACTAGGACATGCGCAACTGTAAGATCCTTCTGGCCTGGGGTGTATCGGCGTTCGTCAGATGAGCTGCCTATGCTTTCAAAGCCACAGCTCTATCGTGTGTTGTTCGCGGCAAGGTTAGGAATCTTACCTTATGCCTACTGTAGTAGCTGCTAAGAGGGTGGTGAGTTGGAATCATCTTAGCGCTTTCTATTAGACTGCCCGACCTTCGCGAGGCTAAGGTAGAAACATTTTCGTTCGTACTTTCTGACTAACCCTTAAGTGCTGTCAGGCATTGAAATTAGCCGTAATATCATAACAGGCTCGCGCCATTCTGCCGACTAAATAATGGTCTCCGTTTAGTTTTCGTGGTATCACAAAAGACAGTGTCCTAAATGTTCAAGTGCGTTCCTTGTCGGGAACAACCAATGTAACCTACATAATTTAACCACTATTCGTCAGGGTGGATAATGAGTGGACCCTTTCATAATTTAAGCTTGCTCTTAAGATTGGCAACAATATTGCGGTGCTTGCTCTTACTGGTCTTAAAACCTTCCATAAGTCGCCGAAATTTCAGATACAATTTTCTGGAAGTTCTTGCTGTAGCTCAGTATTTCAAGCTCTTCGCAATCACGCATTTCGGTCTCACCCTTCTCATTAAGGCATTTTGCTTCTCTCTTCAGTTCTCTACATCGATCGCATTTAGCGCTGCGCCCGATCGCCGCACGTTCCCGTACGCAGCATTTTTTTCTCTGCAACGGTGTGACAGTCATTCTGTCGGGCTTGCTGTAGTTCAAGAGTACTCTCAGAGAGCAGGTAAGAGAGTCGAAAGGAAGCGAAGTTGCTGGCTGTTTTTTTTTGTTTTGATTGCAGCTTTTCGTTAACGATATTTTTTTTGTTTTTTAGTCGCGCAGAGGCGTGCTGTACGAGCTTTACAACGACATGGACATTGTGCAGCGAATTAAAGTACAGCGGCTCCGCTGGCTTGGTCATGTCGTTCGATTGGATACAGACGCTCCAGCACTGAAAGTTTTCGACTCGAAACCCGCTGGTGGTAGCAGGGGAAGAGGAAGGCCTCCTCTGCGTTGGAAAGACCAGGTGGAGAAGGACTTGGCTGCACTTGGCATTTCCAATTGGCGTCAGTTGGCACAGAAGCGAAACAACTGGCGTGTTTTGTTGGACTCGGCCAAAATCGCTTAAGCGGTTTCAGCGCCAAACAAGAAGAAGAAGAAGAGGCGTGCCCATATCTTGGCTGCCAAAAGATAATGGTTCGAGTCGATGTTAGGTGCATGCCTTCCGTCTTTCACAACATGACCAATTTGATTTCTCGTGTTTCGAGTTGGGGACAGTCATTTACCCTTATGAATGCTTTTTTGATGGAACACCATATTTGAGGGCTACCATATTTCGGGCCACGGCGAAGTCGAACAGCCCCAGCCTTTATCCGATATTTGACCAAGAAGGCTGAAGTTTTCGACTGTGGAACTTAAAATTCCTTTCTTTCCCACAATTTTGATTCTGTAGATATTATACAAAAATCTAAATACCTTTGTTCGCGCAAATCTCGAGAACAACTCCAAAGATTTGGATGGAGCTTTTTTTAATATGATCTCTATTTGTTTGATACCAATGATCCTTGGTACTCAGAATCCATGTTAAGTAGGCTGCTCTAAAAATATATGAGTTTAAAATTTGTATGCCATAAAAAACAAAAAATTTGTGCGCGCATATTTCGAAAACTCCATCAAAAATTTTGATAAGACTTTTGTTAATATAATCTCGACACGCAGAACAAGGATCATTAGTACTTGGCATAAATTTCAGTAAAACTTGTTTTGTTTTTCAAAATTTCATGCAATCCCCATTCGATTGTTGCTTAGAAATTTCCGAGGGTTAATATCCTCCCCTTTCCAATGTAGCTACTAAATTAAAAAAAAAAATAAATAAATATTAAGTGAAAACTTTGCATTCTTGAGAAAATTAGTATCTAACTCAAATCTCCACTTAACTGAGGCGGAACCGGTGAGAAAGCAACAACTTCACTAGACAAGTGCCAAACAAGGAAAGTAAACAATAAATTATTAAATACTTCCATTTAGTGCTGAATAAATATAGTTGTTGTTATTGCTGCTAAACCAACAAACACAATTGTGCCAAAAAAGTAGACAAACAATGAAAATCAATAAAATATTTATTTAGCAAAATGAGCGAGAACATCAAAGCCAGCACAAACGAATGAACCATGAACAAATACATATGCACTGGCATATAACGGCACTGCGACACAGAAGCGACAAATATCGCCAAACGCCGAAACGCTGAAGAGTTTTTCCTTGCCGCTCGAGTAGTGAAAATTACTCATTAGCTACAGTAAAAGCTTTGATGGATGCTTAGCGCTTTATGAATAAAAACAAAGAATTAGGTAAACAACAGATTCGGCCACAACACAAAGAACGTGAAAGGCAATTATGGCTACAACAAAAACAACAACTACTAAGTACGATAACAGCAACAAAAACTTAAGCAATTTTAACAATAAAAGCGACAAACTATTGAACCGTTAATACCGCAAACTTGTTTACCATAATCACGATGATGACTAAAATTATTTGCATAAACTTATCTGCATTTGTACAAATGTACTAAAGCAGTGAAAATGTTGTGTGAGTGAGAGAAATGAAGAAAAAAGTAGCACAAAAAAATCAGCTATGCTGCTGGTGGGTGTTAAGAAGTCGGAAGAAAAAGTTGAAAAGAAAGTCGTCGTCGTCGTCGTCAAAGCAAAAGTATTTTAGTATGCTACTAGTTGCAGAAATGGTACAAGCCAAATCAATACAAGTATTTGAGTGGCCATTAAAATTCATTAAAAGTCGAAGTGTTGCTAAAAGTATTGCTGTTGTATGGATGCTGTTACAAGGAGAGGTATAACGGGGAGTGGGCGAACATAGCAGTGAAGTTAATGGAAGTGATAAGATTTTGAAGAATGTTAAAAAGTCCTTTAAGTTTAACATAAACGTATGCTAAGAGGAGGATGTTTTCTTTATGAAAAGTTTCTAGTCTAAAGGGTAAAACAGTCGAAAAATCGAAGAAAATTCCATAGATTCATTATCGATTTAATTTGAAAATTCTTATTGATTTTATTTATAAGAATATCTCTTAAAAATCACATTTCGTAAAGAAATACTTATTGATTGCATCATTTGAAAAGAAACACTTCTTAATTATATATTTCTGCTTGAATTCATTTAAAAGAAGGTTAAGGTATCAAATTAACTAAGAACAAAACTTATTTAAAAGAAAAATTAGCAACTAAAGCTTTAAGATTATAATCGTTCAAAATTAACTATTGTTGAATTAATTACGAAAACATGTGATTAAAATACATATCGACGGCTGTGTGGAAGATTACTCTAACCCAGCTGCCGATTGAAAAAACGCGCGATCTCAAAGTAAATTCAAAACAAATTTAACTGGGATAGTGCGTTCTTCAACCAAATTCTGAAATAGGGCGTTTTTTAACCGTTTTCTGAGATAGCGCGTTTTCGGACCGGCAGGCGAGATAGGTCAGCCGTCGATATAAAGCAACTTAAAAAAAGTTTGTTAATCTTTTAATCATGAAATTTCGAATTGGGGAAACTATAAAACTTTCTATAAAATTGAATTGAAATAGCTATGAAAAACTTAGTTGAAAAAATTAATTTTGGTTTACAAAAAAATTAAGCTTAAAGCTTTTATTTAAAAAAAACTGAAATCTGAGAAATTAAATTTAAAGCTTCTAGTTAAAAAAAAACCTTAAATTGGTCATCAAAATTTGAAATTTAAAGCTTTCCTTCGAAATATGTACAGTTTGTTCAGATACCAAAAGTAATCGTTAAATATCATGATTTTTATTTTTCGATCAAAAAATAATCGTTATCGTTTGATTTTTATTTTTTCGATCATTTTTAACCGGAGACTACTTTTTTATGACCGATTCAAATCTTTTATGATCGAAAAAATAAAAATCAACATTAAAATTCGATGGCCAAAATTTAAAAAATTCTTCAATAAAATTTAAAATCTAAAATTATTAACAAAATTGGTTTCTTACAAAATCAGGTTCCGATATAGGTAGACCTTTTGTAATCACAAAAATTGGACTTTTTAAATTTAAAATTATTGGCAATAAAATATTTTTCCTTAGAAAATGTTTGTTAAAATAATGTATGAAATTTATAAATCAAAATTTCTTTTTAAAATAAAATGTTATCTATGACAGACATTTTTCGTCAGAAATACACAGAATTCAAAATTACAAAGAAATATGTATATAAATATTTCTGTTGTAAATATTGTTCACCATGAGAAATTTTGCGTCACCAAAAAATTAAGTTTAAAGTATTTAATCAAAAAATAATAATTTTTTTTTTTAAATTGGCCTTTTTCATAAAAATATGAAATCTAAATTTATGAACTAAAAAAATATTTTTTCTAATAAAATTCTATTGAATGTGGCAGTTTTTGTTATACAATAAGAAATTAAAAATTAAAATTCTTAATTTAAAAAATTCTCATTTTTTTAATTTAGCTTACGTTCGATAATTTTTTAATTTTATTTAAAAAAAAACTGTTTTCCGGATAAAATTTATTACGAAAGGGTGGTCTTCGTAACAAAAATTTTCAGTTTCAAATTATTCATTAACTTATATTTTTTATCAAATTGATTAAAGCCTTTGGTTATTGTATTATAAAAATATGAGATTTAAAGCTACTAAATTTGTCTATCTAAAAAATATTTAAAAATTTTATGAAAAGACTGTTTTCCATTAAAATATTTTATACCAAAAAACTAAACTTGACAGCCATACTGAAGGCCCTTATTCGATTTCACGATTACGATTTATTTCCAGATCGCTGCACTATAGACAAGAAAGTTGAATTTGTATTTTAAAAAAATTTTACTATGCACCACCTATCAGGGCTGCCAACTATTCTTAGCTATAAGGTGACATACTGGACACAAAAATATGCCAAAAAGTGCCAAATAGAAAAATAAAAGTGCCAAAAAAAGTGACACTCCTTTTAATCGAAAGCAGATTATTTCTTTCTTTCCCATTTAGCAATAAAATAAGAACCGTGTTTCAAAAACAAAATTACGATACCAAAATAGAGTAAATCCGTTGTATAAATTTTAGGATCTAGAAAATTTTGGTTGATGAAAAATTGGTACGCGCGATGAATTCCACAAAAATGTATTGAAATATTATGTACAATTTTTGAAAAGTGCAATTTTGGCACCTGTGCCAAATTCAAAGAAGTGTTGCCATTTGAAGTAAAATGTGGACAAAAATGGCACGGTTTGAGACAAGTTGGCAGGCCTGCCACCTATGCCTTCAATAAAGAAAATTTCAACAGAAATAGGAAAGGTCCAAGAAGGAAAATTATCCCAAAACTAAATTTTTCAAGCAGGTAATTTCAGAGGATGGCACTCATCCCTTTTGACAAAATATTAGATATTTATTATTTAATTATAGAAAGGGAAAACCATGAAAAATTGCAAGAATAAATTGAAGAATTTTAATTAAATCCTTAAATCAATAAGCCAGTTATTCAAAGTTATGCAATGCAATTTTGTATACACAATTAGTTGTTCGATTAAAGTCACTTACTGGTGCATAAAAAATTCTTCATGAGTTGTCATTAAAGTGATATACTGGTCTGTTGCATTTATTGTGAACAATTATGTTGGTATTTGAAATATGTAAATCACACTTATGCTTTGATGGATTTACTGTATGCGCTTATGTACAGTAGACAAACCTTTGGCTGTTTTTAACAACGTCTTCTTGTTATTATAATGCTCTTATTTTTATTTGTTCTTCCCTGCTCCCTCGTGTTGCTTTTCTTCTCAGATTTTTCTTGCATACAAATTCTTTCATCTTGTCACATTAAGGCCATCTGCGGCTTTTGGGTGGCGACCACTTTCCACAATCAGCGCGTGCTAAAAATCTCATTTTTGCCGCTAAAACTTGTTTTAAGCTGCTCTTAATGCTGTCAGAAAACTTCTAAATTTAAACCGCAGTGGTAAATAGCAAAGAGATATTAAGAGGCGGGAACGGGTGACAAAGCGAAAATAGTTGGAATTCGATGAGAGAAAATCGATTAAAATAAAACACTTTTTTTGCAGAGGAGGTATAAAATAAAACAAAAATTTGGAAAGAATACCATCGTCTTTTTGGCAAATCATGCAAAAAATTTTCTTTGAAAAGAGTAATTAGTGAATTGGCGCTTTTGAAGTTGTATATACATACATACAGCTGTAACAAACTGGGTGGGAATGTGGCAAAAAGCTCTTATTTGTTACGGGGTAGATAAAAATCAAGAAATTTGATAAATATAGGAAAAAATACAAATCAAGAAAACTAGAAGCTTGAAAAATATTTGAAACTAACTAAAAATTTCAAATTTCTTCGAATTCAAGAATTTTTTCTTACAAAATATGGTTCCGATATACGTAGACCTTTTGTAATCAATTAAAATTTAAAAATGGTAGCTATAAAATATTTTTCCTTAGAAAATTTTTGTCAAAATAACATATGAAATTTATAAATTGAAATTTCTAATTAAAATAAAATATTTTCTATGACAGAGAAATTTTTCGTCAGAAATACATATAATTTAAAATTAGAAAAAAAATATAATTCTTTTTTATAAATATTTTTCACGATGAGAAATTTTTCGTCACCAAAAAATTTAATTTAAAATATTTAACAAAAAATACAACTATTAGAAAAAAATTCAAATTTCTTCAAATTCAAGAATTTGTTTCCATAAAAACTTGCAACAAATTTCAACAAACTTTTTCCAAAAATTATTTAATATACTTGTTTTTTTTTTGTTTTTGTGTAAAGCAACCACAATTTATTTTTAAATATTTTAGAGATAAAACTCAAAAATTGTTTCCAACAATTTAAGAATATTTTGTATTTCTTTCCAAAATGTATTTCCAAATCTGTTTTTTTAAATTTCCTTAATTTTTTTTCACAACATTTTATTTTCTTCAAAAATTCAGCCCAGAATTCGCTCCAAAAAATTTCAAATTTTTTACCAAATCTGTTTCTCCAAATTTCTTTGCTAAAAAATCTCATAAAAATGCAATTACTTCCTTTTCAAAAATCTATTCTACATTTAATGCAAAATATTTTTCGGAAGAAATTTGCAAAGTTATTCAATTCATTAAAATATTTTTTGACTTTTTTCAAATATTTTCCCGTTTCTTCATGCAGTTTTTCTAAGAATATTTATTCTTATATGTATCTTCGTTTACATAAGATATTCGAATTTTCTGTCGAAAAGCTTTTAATAGGCTTGCTCTCCAAAATTTATTTATAAATCGGAAAAAATTCCTCAAATTTTATACCCAAAGTCATTTTTTCAGTATGTACTTGTTGACCTAAATCTTTTCCAAAAATTTTTTGAAAATTTTGTTTCGAAAAACTTTTTTCTGAATAAAAATTATTAAAAAAATTCGTTTATTGATTTTTTAGTAAATTTTGCCAATCTTCTCAAAAAGCCGCTTTAAAAAACGTTCAAGGTTATTTTTTTAATTTTTTTAGGATTCATTTCAACTTTTTTTCGATAATTTGTACCGTGTTTTATTACAAAAATTTTTTCCAAATTTTTTTATTAACACTTTTCCAAAAATAAATTCAAAATTAGATACATTTTGTTATTTTATTGCAATAATTTGTTCCTAAATTCTCAAAATGTTTCCCATAATTAATTAGTTATAATTCATACATTTATCTATCGCAAAACCAATGTTTTCAAAAAAATTTATTTAAATTTTTTATTAAAATAATTCGTTCCAAATTCTTAATTTTTTCTTCAAATATTTCCCAATTAATTCAGAACTTTTTACAAATATTTTGTTTTAAAAATTTTTTTATCAAAAAATTTGTATAATATTCTTTCAAAAATTTGTGAAACATCTTTTACAAGCACTTCCTAACAATAGATCCAAAATCTGCTAAAGAAAAGTCCACATTGCTTTATTTTTCCTGCAAATTTAGTTTCTCTGAAATTTGTATTTTTTTCTATAAAAATTGCTCAAAATTAATGTTTTTAATGAAAACAGTTCCCTACAAATTTTCTCCTTTTTTTTAATATTTTTAAATTATTTTAAAAAAAATTTCAAAAAATACTTTCTTGAAATATTTTTTATTATATTTTTAGCAAACATATTTTACAAACACTTTTCCCAACTAAAAATCCAAAATTCTCAAAAGAATTTATTTTCCCCAAAATATTTGTAATTTTTCCATATTTGAGCAACGGTTTATGAACACTTTTTTCCCACATTACAAAGATTTTTTCTCTGAAAACATATTTTGCCAAACAAAATCTTAAATCCTCCTAGTCAAAACGAAAACGGCACTCATCAACTTTTTTAGTTTATTTAACTTTTTTTGGAAGAAACAACACCTTCTAGCTGTAAATAACAAACACACCTGATGTTGGTGTTACAGCTAACGAGTGTAACCAATTATGTGTGTAATTAATAAGTAGCTGATGTCAGCTCCAGTAAAATGTTTCTTTTTCATTACGAAAATTCTTCTCTTACTTGCTTCCTTGGCTTGCTAAAAGGAAGTTTGTTGCTTAAGTCTTTCGATTCAATCTGTGACAAGTGCAAACTACATTGAAAAATTGCATGTATACAAGCCAAGAATAATTATTTAATTATTATTAATTAAAATATGTGCATACATTGCTGTGTGTGTATGTTTGTGTGTATGGATCTAAATAACCTCTTACCACAGCTCACCCGCAAATACATATGTTGCCAACAATAATTGCCAGCAACAAATGCCATCTGCAATGCTGCTGCCATAGCAATTTATAACTATGTACATTCACGCTTGCATTCAACTCAAGCAATTAAATTGATGCGACGCCGCTGTGGCAGCGAAAATGTGCTGTTAACGCGCAACCGGTTAGCTTAGCAGTACTCTCCACTTATTAGCGGTGGTGTGCGCACTGTTAAGCGAAGCAAGCAATACAACTAAGTAGTTGGTGGTAAGCGGCATGCAACAAAATTCTACGATTTATGCTATAGCGGAGAACATACAGCAGAGTAACCTTGATCTTGTCAGTAGTGCGCAGCGAGGGCTTTTCTGGTGAAGAAGGTGAGACCAGTTAGAGTTGGAGTTCAGTTGAGCGACAATGTGCGGTTCAAGTTCAATGCTGAGAGTGCATTGGGGAGCTACTAAGAGAGAGAGAGAGAGAGAGAATGAGAATGTGTGTGTGTGGAGAGGGAGAGTTTAAGGAAGAGAGGTTGAGCGATAAATGGGGAGCAGAAATTTACGCTTCACTCACTGCGCTCGGCAGCTTCATGCGCCAACTCTACACAGTACTCTGCTGGGGCTGCGTTTGGGGCTTAGCAGCTTTGCTACAGCGCATGCGCACTCGCAACACTGATACTCGCATTCTCCACTCAACTTAGGACTTGTACTCTACACAAATGCTCTCTACGAAGAAGTAGTTCATGCGCTCTTGCTGCTCCTTCTCCAACTTTCCATTGCTACGCCACGCTCCTCCACCCAGCTCACACCAAGCGCATCTGCTTTACCTACCTTGTGTGCGTGTTTGTGTGTGTGTGCGTGTGCTTCCAAGTGGCCTAAGCTTCATCAGTAATTTCTTTTGCTTCAATTTGCTAGCGTTCTTGCTGCTGCAACCCAAAATATTTGTTCTCTCAAGCTCTCAACGCTACCGTGCCTTGTAGAGTTTGGCGCGCTGTTTGTCGCAATCTTCAGCGTTTTGTGCTCCACTGCTTGCGTTAAGCCAGCCATTCTTAAGCTGCTGTCAAGCCTACTTCTCTGCTGCTTTCTCCTTGCACAGCGGTAAGCAACAAAAACTCTGCCACTGCCATTTCTTCTTCTTTGTTATCTTCAGCGCTGCTCTCTAGTTGGACTTTTTTTCTAAATAAATTGTATTGCTGCTTGGCTCAGTTGCTATTTTGGGGCAACTCACTTGCTGCTAACTTATTGGCTCTTAGATTGTGGCTTCTTCTTGTCGTCTTCGCCATCGTCGTCGTCGTTGGAGACCTTTGAAGAAAGCATAAAAGAGGCAAATTTACAGGTTCAAAGTCATTGCCCATGATGCAATTGATGTGGTAACAACACTCGCTAACGTTCGCTGCAAGTCCACGCACGCACACACACACACACACACACACACTCAGAGTGCTTTGGAAAGGAGAATGAAAACTCTTTGAAAAAGTGTAAAGCAAAAAATAAAATAAAAAAGAATAAAAAGTTAAATAGAACGTATATTTCAAAAGTCGTGGCCGTCGAGCTTTTGAAACATAAAACGAAATTAAAAATATTTAATAACTATACGCTTGTGGTGTGTATTAGCGTTTTTGTGGCGAGTTCTAACCGTACGCAAAATCTGTCGTGAAATATCAAATACTCTGATTAACGCAGCTCCTTTGACGAGTTTAGATAAAAATATACGAATACATACTGTGCAATCATTTTTGCTGATCTGTGCAAAATAAAAGTGTCAAAAGCAGAAAAGTATTCGAAAAACAAACAAAAAATATTTAAAATATAACTGAAGTGTTGTATCCTGGCTACAAAATCAAACATACATATATGTAAATCTATTGAAATTTTTACTGAGAAATTTTTGATTTGTCCAAAGTCAATTATTTGGCTGCTAAACAATTTCAAGTGTTAACGAAAATTATCTACATAAAAAGTGATTTGAAACGAAACAAAACTTGTTTAGCTATCAAACTGGAAGAAATACATTTACTGGATATATACTCAACTTGGATACAACCAACGATCGTGCTGTCTGAAATAAAGTGCTAAAAGGTACGTTAAGAATTTACAAAAGCTTAAAAGAGACCAGAAATCCACTTAGTTTTACAATACTAAACCCCAATAAGGAAAATAGTTAGATGAAAAAAAAATTTGAAGTAAAAATTGATACATAAAATTTGGGAGGAAACCAAAACTAAAAATAAAAAATAAGTGATTAATAATAAATAATGACATAAAATAAAATAAAAATGAATGCCTTTATCTACAAAATTAAATAAATTAATTAATTAATCAATGTACAATAATGCAAAACGTTTATTTCTAAAATAAAATTACAAAATTTTTTATGCGCTGCAACCAATTCCCACTCTGCTTAAATTTTTGAGTTTCTTTTTTGGCATAAAAAATTTTTTTTTTATTTTATACATAATGAAAACTTAAATTAAAAATTAAAATTGAGGAAATAAAATGTGGGGAAAAATTTTTGTCTTCAACGAAAATAAAAATAAAAATATTTGGATGACTTTTTTTCAGAATTTATTTCAAGGACCGAGAACAACCGTTTTTATTTTTAGATCATGGCAAAGTTTTTATTTTTTGACTTTTATTTTTTTCCTATAAAAAATAATCATTAAATTTGGATTTTGAATTTTTTCGATCATCTTTTACAGTTATAATGAAGACTACGTTTTTACAATCTAAAAAATTAAGTCTGAAAATAACGGTTATAATACGATCGAAGAAAATCAAAAATAAAGTTCAAAAGTTGATCGAAAAAATAATAATCAAAAATGACGATTATTCTTGATTGAAAAAAAAATAAAAATTCATAAAATAATGTTAAAATTTGATCGGAAAAATATGACGATTATTCTCGATTGAAAAAATAAAAATTCATAAAATAATGTTTAAACTTGACCTGAAAAATAGAAGTCCAATTGGTACGG
>JAPVRG010272598.1:6495-17791 GCA_029783565.1 Rhagoletis cerasi
TTGAGCGTTTTTCTTGTATACTTATTCCACTCTATCACAGTGAGTTGATATGCGACAGAAAGAGGCAGGCTTATAGACGCAACGCCCAACGCGCTTATTTAGGTATGGCTCTAAGATCATCCAAATCGGATAAGAAATGTAGATGTTATGGAGCACTGAGTAAAACGTCTAACTTTGCATTTTTCACACAATCACACTTGCTTGCGTCGATTAGACGATTTGTTCAAAAGATATTGACAAATTGACCCAAAGTGAGCCTAGAAAACACTTTTTCACAAAGGTTAATTTTTCGTGTAAACTATTGTTATTATTACTTAGCTATTACTGCTTATTATTTCTTATATTAAATACTATAAAAATTTATCACCAAAACGCGTGCGTACACCAAACGCATGTCGACACGAATTGACGCGATCATACGTTCGTATTATTACGTCATACTAAACGACGAAGAAAATACATTGCACGTTGTAATACTTGCATTTTTATTGTTAGTGCGACAACATATCATATTACATCTACAATTTAATGTAAAATTCGGCTCCCGAAGCTGTAATGTAATTTTGACATTCAAATTTGATATTGCAACGTAGTACATTGCAATATCATTTTGACAATTTTCTTTAAAAAACTACAAAAATAACGATAATTTAACAATTTTAAATGTGAAATTATCAATTTTTCGTTTACATTACAAATAACATGGCAAAATGTTAATTTTACATGCCAATATTTTTTTCGGTGTATGCGTCGACGAGATCGGCCCTCACAACATCGCCTACAAAGTCTTGTCGAACGTATTTTGTAAAATGCTGAAGCCTGTTAAATCCACCATAGATCAGGTATTTACCAGACGTCAAATCGTGAAAAAGCCCGTGGGAGGAGAACACGCCATGGTTTTATCGATTTTAAAACCGGTTCTAGTAGCACGAAAAGGAGCCGCCGCGAGGTCTGAATTTGGTAGAACCGTGACGTTGAGCAACACCACCAGCCCCATCACAATCGGAAAAAACCACTCCGAGCCGTTTGATATCTAAAGTTTCAGATAGGGCGATACCCTATTGCACTATGACATCGACATCATTGGCTACAACAACCGCCTGTTTGTTCTGCCTTTTACAAGCTGGATATAGAAGCAGGGCGCCCATTCAGCTTAGTGGTAAACGAGGGCAGGATGAAGTAACTTCTGTCATCAAGCAAACGGCCGACGTACCTCGGCCGCTGTTGACAGCTATAATTTGGCACAATTGGTTAGAGGACTTCGGTTATTTGGGAACCATATTAAGGGTGATACGAGTATAAATAATATCAGACTTGAATCTATAGGAGAACCACTTTAGCCAACAACTGCTACTTTCATTTGATACCAAATTTGTTTAATTTGGATAAGCGGTTTGTTTATTATCCGGAAAGGACTTTTATTTCGGACTTAAAAAATATCTGGCCAAGTTTAACCGTTGAAAAAAATAACTGTTATTTTCGGTCCCAGGATTAAAGTTCTCCCGCCTCATACAAAATCCATCTCATAATACTCGCACTAGTACAACGCGCAGAAGGAATGGACCATGGCAAAATCCGATAAGGCGGCCTTGAAGTGTTCGAAAAAAAAATTTTCCAGAAGATTCACGGACCTGGACCACCGAATTTAAATACAGCGGCGATGCTGGCTTGGTCATGTCGGACGAAAGTAGAAGAGGAAGGCCTCTTAAGATCTACATACATATATGGGACGTTTTATGCAAAGTAAGTCACAATTCAGAGCTTTGCAGGAAATCTTTCATAGTCTTAAAATGTTCATAAGTGTATTTAGTTTTAAAAAATGAGGCATTTTGAAAAATTCGATATGTCGACCGACCTCCGACTGTAAAGCTTTAAGGAATCTAATAGTAATGGGTCCACCATTTTGAATTTTTCCTATCTGACTTCAGATTCGTAATTATCGACCCAAACATCTCCGCGGAAAGCGCTTCCAATGAATCGGATCGATTTTAATTTTTTTGCCGCCACATTGGATCCGCCATTTTGCAATTTTAAAATCAGGCTCCAGATTCGTAATCACCAACCTCAAAAATATGAGAAACAGCTTTAACTTCTTCTTTTTAGCTTTGGATTCTCTAAAGGCACAAAAGTTGTAAAGCAAAATCTAATTTACAGTTAGTGTAGACACCATAGTTGAGACGCCATATTAACTTTTTCTAAAGATGGCGATTTTTTTTAAACTATATACCCATATAAAGATTTTTAGGTTATGAAAGACTTCCTGTAAAGCTTTGAGTTTTGGACACGGAACTAGCTCACTGGGCATGAAACGTCCCATATATAATGCACATTAGACCGTACCACCTTACAAGCTAACAAAAAAAAGTTCTCCGTACACCCTTGAGTCCACAGTATTTTTGCAAGGCAATTTGGAGTTTTTTTTGCCGAACCTAGGGTCCACCTTTTTTAACATTCGGAAATAAACATTTTTTGTGGCCACAGTTGGCCCACATAAATGAACACGAATAAAAAAACGGAGATGAATACGACGGTAAATATGAAGGCCAAGACGAATGTGAAGACGTAGATGAAGACGAACATGAATACGAATATGAATATGAATAAGAATGGGAAGACGATTATAAAGAAGACGAGATGAATACAAAGAGAAATACGAAGGCGAAACTAAGGTCAAGGCGAATATGAACACATATACAAACACGATTATGGAGAGGAATTCGAATACGAGGATGAATACGAATGCAAAGACGAACACGAAGACAAATACGAAGAGGAATAGTAATACGAGGCCGAATACGAAGGCAGCGACTAAACTGAATACACAGACGAACACCAAGCTAAATGTGAAGAAGAGTACTGAAACGAATACGAAAACGGACTAACTTTTAATTTTTTTTTTTGCTTTTTTAAGAAGAGATTCTATGTTTACGTACTTTGTTTTGCTTCTTACTTCTGCTTTTGCTGTATACTTTCTGTTTAAAAAATACTCCAGCCCAGTTCATTCGTCTGACGATCGAAATTGTTAGCTATTAAGCTGTAATCCAAAAAAAAATCATACTTGAAATTAAATAAAAAAATCTTAGTCATTTTGTAGTTAAAAATCAAAATTTTTTTCCGGTCCTGGTAAGTGTGAAAAAGAAAAAAAGAAAAAAAAATGATCGAATTTCGACAGTGCCTGGCACTCCTAGACTTCTATAATTTCCCAACCATTACTTCAAACTGTATCGCTTTTCCCGAAGTATTTACGTTTCCTTAATTTCAGACTTTAGCTAAATTCAGTATCCCCCAAGAAATTGTATGCTTGTGCTTCCGAAAAAAACACACTATATAGAGGACCACAGTAGTATTTGCACCAACACGACTTTAGCAAATTAATCCGAAAGTTAGCTCGTCGTTTTCTCAAATACTGGCGTGTGACTTCGCAACATTGAACGTGCCAGTGAACCATAAAATTGGCTTATCCAATGGCCAATAGCGAATGCCAATACGCCGGAATAAAACTGTGTTGCTGCTGCCCCACTTTCTTCTTCCACTTCCAGGGCGACTGGATACGATTTACAATGGGTTGCGGTTATAGAGTGTAAATGGGGCAGAAATAAATGAAAGAAATGAAATGGAATGCAAAAAACAAAAAAAAACATGAAAAAGGACACTACGTCGAAATAAATTTGAGTATTGTGCATTGACTGAAATGTGCGAATGACGCTGGAAGATTTAGGTCATTGCTTAAGCTTACAGTATTCGCGAATGTTTGCGCGCAGTGTGGTCGCGTATACATAAGTACATAAACTGAAGGTAGATGAGGCAAATTTTTCACTTAAACATGCGCATTGTTTACTACTCTTTTCGCAGGTATATTTGTGTGTATGTATTTATGCTTATTTTTTTAAATTATTTACTTGGCGTGTGCCTTGTTTCTTCTGCGTTTTAGTGGTCACTTTTGTTATTTGTTTTTTTTATTTCCGGTACTTTTCTTTCGCGAGCACGTTTATTTTGAAAGTACGAACTACAGCCGCCTTATTGCGGTTGAAATGCTTCTACTTTCACTTGAAGTTAATCCAACTAAAATGATTTGCTTTTGTTCTCATAATTATGTCCTTCATTGAAGCTGATTGCATGTCTACTAATGACAGGTGTCGTTTCTCTAAGCTTAGTCATGCTGAGTAGGTGGTTTTATTTAAGTTGTTTGTAAGAATATACATATGAAAATAGGATAGTGTAAGTAAACACGTATTAAATGTGAAGGTTATTGAATGAGGGATGAGCGTTCACAAACGCCTACACATACGCTTTCGTAAATACATAAACACATACACTCTCATATAGGTAAGGATGTGCTTTAGTAATCAATATCAAATATGTTACATTGAAATAATAGCTATTTTTGTATTTACATACCTACTTAAATACACACATACAAATGTACACACAAACATGGCTCAAGGACACAGTAAATGCTTAATAAAGATGAGTCAGTGAATAATCGGCAAGCATTCAGATTAAAAGCTAATGCTAACAAAGCGTATTATTTGCAAATTGTTGCTGAGCATACTCGTAGCTTTCAGTGCCTCAAGGTGAAGTGCGAATTGAGTACAAACATATATACGATTATGTATGTATTCACATGCATATATCGTTGTCATTTAATTAAGTGAATGGATTAAGAGCGCCAAGTTTGCAATAGACACACACACACACATACACACTTACATTACTATAAGGCATGCATTTACCTCTATATCTACATACATATGTATGCGTGTGAATATGATGATATATGTACATATGTGATTATCCAGCCACATTGTGAGTGTCAAACATCAAATTGCATTAAATTGAAATCGATTGGTTTCCAAGGATATGCCAAATTTTCTGTTTATGTGGTTATAATTTTATACTCATATGTCTATAATTGCACGTGCAGATGTATATAGGTTATTATGAGTTTGATAGAAAGTGATTATTACGAGCAAATGATATCGATTTCAAATGGTTGTGTTTGCACTGCGCAATCTTCCACTCATGTTACTACAGTTCGCTTAGTAAATACATAAGAAGGGGGTAATAGTGAGGCTGTTTTTTGGAGGCGGAAGCACCGAATGCCTCAAGCTCATCAGTGCGAGATTTTAATGCACTAAACTTCCTACCGTCTGAGTACCAATCCATCCATTCCCTTAAGGGTAATTTGTGTCCAAAAGTCGTTTTTCGTACCTACAAAAATAAACTCTTTGTCCTTGATATTTGATAAAAAAAACCTTCAAGCCAAATAACGGTGTCCTTTTCTTTTGTAAAAAATGAACGACAACTGCTTAGTAGGTGGGCAAAGTCGTTGTCTGTTAGTGAAATGTTGGAATCGATTTTGTGTTCTCTTTTTTTTAGCTATTTTCGAACAACCAATATTTACGTTAATAACACTGTAAGTAAAATCTCAAGTTTTGAAATGACACAAGAAAACGCGGCAACAAGTCAACTTAACTTTGGGTCGTAGATTATGGATCTGCGTACCGTTTTGCTAGGTCAGGTAATTTTCCCAAGATATTTTCTCTTTAAATTTGCATTGTAAAAGAAGAAACAAAATTCCAGCTTTAACATTGAAAAAATTGAAGAATAAAATATTTTTTGTAATTCTTTTCATTTGTATTAAAGCCTGTTCTTTTCCAAAAAAAACCTAGCTGCCAACGAACGAAATTGATGGATAAATAAAAAAATTGTGAATGGTCAAATGAAAATACGCAATGACTTTTTTGTATGAAATATGAGCAGGAAATAATGTTACTCATACGCCATGCATAACGCTCGTATCTATACTTTTATTCGCAGTATTATACTTTTTTTGAACTCCAGAAATGAATACTGCTGTTTGTTTCCAAACTGCGAAAACATACTTTCTTTACTATCTAAATTTTTTAGTGCACAGAAGTAGTGTAAATTTATCAGTCGTTCATACAAAATAGATATAGGCTAACAGGAAATCGTACACGACATTTTGACCAGTTTTGATTTAGTCTAGTTTATTATATAATACTTAAACACCATATAAATCCACATTTCAAACTTTGTAAACAAATTTTCACAACAACACATACTTTTTATTCATACCTCTCAGAAATAATCCAAGTACGCAGTTTTGTTGCCCATTAAATTCTAGTACAATAAAGTGCAAGCTTTAAGAGGCTAAGAATTCGTGTTGATTTTTGATAATTTTTTTTGCGACGGTTTATTATTTTCTTCCATGCAATAAAAGTTGTCGAACATAGTAACTTTGTATGGAAGAAAATGCGTGACATCATCAGCAAAAAAAAATCAAAAATCTACGGTATTTTGAGGACACTTCAAACAAGAAAATTTTCGTTTTGCAGCTTTGTTGAATTTTTCTAATTTTTTTACAAAGTTAGAGATTTAGATTTACATGGCTTTTGTTAGACCATATAATTTCATCGGGGGTTGTACACCAGGTACACAAAGTACACAAGGTACCAATAGTTCCTTTATTTTACTGAAAAACTGTTCCAAAAAATAACTAATACTCGTACTGTAAACAAATGTTTTTTTAAATGGAGATACCTACTGCGAAACGGATTTTTTTCGCTGTAATATACAGTTTTTTGTTCGAATAGAGATGCGAGCGTTATCAATCCACGAGAGTATGTACGAGTATGTCCATTCATTCAAACGGCAAATTTAAAATGAAAATATCTTTGGAAAATTATCTACAACCAGAAATTAAGTTTACATGTCTCAACATTTTTTTTGTCATTTAAGCGTCTCAACAGTGTAATTATCCAAAAAATTTACAAAAAAATAGAAAATAAAGAAAAAGTAAGTACTTTTAAGATCCATAACTGGTTTTTTTTTTTAAACTTAACCTTTAATATTATTTTTTTGTTCTGAAAAATTAAGTTTGAAAAGGTTCTTCGGTCAACTTGGCTTATTCTGCGCCTCAACGTCCTATCTTACAATGATGTAGGTAAAAATAATATTTGTAGAAGGTATTGACATTGTTTAAGACTGCAAAAAAATGATGGATCAGACAACGCAGTTACCAACAATTAAATAACTTTCGATGCTCTCAAGAGATGACTGTACTGTTTTATACAGTCTCACGCGCCAAAACTAGAACTTCATTGTGCAGAGTGAAGTGTGACTAGCCTATAACAAAGTTAATGTTAAGTAAGCAACTTAGTTTTCACAGCGACTTAGTTGCTTTGGTTCTGGGCTCCTTCCCACATTGATGGATATCGCGTATCAGCTTGCAAACCCGTGGTTCACGTACAGGATTGAGGCTTACGCCTTCATACCCTTTCGTGGCTTCATTATACACCAATTCTAGTAGTGATCTTGGTGGTTGGGCTGCTGAGATAAATTACCGATTCTCCGACTATGACGTTTTCAGTTTTTCGGATCAAAAATCTCCGGATTAATAAGCCCATTACTTGCCAGAGGGAGTCAATTTAAAAAAGCAAACACTACATATTTGCAATAAAAAAGGGGTAAAGGATGGAAAACGGAAGAGGTGCTGGGGTTTATGGCCTAGGCGCTAACAAACTCGACCTGTGCCAGAATAAGCCTTGAAAGGGAGACGAAAACGTACTTTTCAGACAGCTTAGCGCCCACCAATAATAATAATAATAATAGATTGGCGCTTACACAATATGTGAGTGTTTGGCCGAGCTTATCCTCAGATTTGTGGCGTGTGGCTTGATGTTGTCACACCAAGGAAAGGGACCTACAGTTTTACGCCGACCCCCAACGGCGATTGTGTTTTTATGAGAAGCTTTTTAATGGCAGAAATACACTAGGAGGTTTGCCATTGCCTGATGAGGGGCGATCACTATTAGAAAAAACTTATTTTTTATTTCTTTTTATGTTGGTCTTAAACTGGACACTGCTAACCACTACACCACAGCGGCCACCTAATGCCCTATCCAATAAAGTGACCATCCCCGAAGCTCGCCAAGGAGTCCTTTGACACTCTTCGACTATTGGTAGAGAGAGATAAGATAACACTATCCCGTTGCCAAGATGCAGTGTGATCGAAGAAAATTGTTCGACGACGGACTGGATCTCGCCTGTCCTTGAGGGGCCGAGATGATTTGGCAAACTCAGTTAGTCTTCTTCGAGACTTTGACTTACAGAATGTAGGAAGTACTGGGAAGCGGTAGACTTTAGACAGGCCAGGCTCTTGGGTCATCCTTCGCCAAAAAGACATACATTTTTTGAATAGAGCCAACATCAATTTTTTTACAAGGTACCCAACCGGTCATAACCATCACCGTATTGGCTTGACCACAAAGACGAAATGCCGTCTTTGTCCTAAAAACGCAGAGACATCGGTGCACATTCTATGCGAGTGTCCGGCGGTGTTTAGACTAAGACTAAAATATTTCAATTCATCCACAGTCAAACCTCCTTCCATTACAAATCCGGCTACCAAGGTATTATCGAAAAATATCGATAACGGTATCGATAACGAAGTATGCTAGAATTAATATGGTGACATCTGTATCGCGAAAGTTGAAAAAGAATAATGTTATAAATATTTAAAGCACGAATTCATCGACAATGGAAAGTTTTATGAGCCAACATTTTCTTTAATTTCAAAAGTAAATCCGATAAAATCAGTAATGCCAAAAGCAAGAAAAAGAAATGCAAGTAAATTTAAGAAGCAAAAAATAATAACAGCTTAGAAATTGCGTTTGTCTTGATATAATTCTTAGTGAAATATGAAAATTCAACGAATAAATTTATTTAATTTGTTGCTTGACTTGAAATATGTATTTCACTCCTAAAACGTCCACACCTTCCATTCCAAACAAACTCTTCTACACGGGTCCCAAGAGTGAATGCAAATTCTAAGCTAAGCTGCTTAACGATCATATGCCAAATATTTCGCGTTTAATAACTTTTTAAGAGTAGCCAAAGCATCGGCACCAACGGACTGATTCTAGCGATTAACGTTGATTTATTAGCGCTGCCTACTTCAAATACCACTGCGGCCATTCTATAAATTTCCTTTGATAACTTTTTGTTTGCTTACAACGCGAAAGCACAGAAGTTCATTACAAAAAAATATGTAGCTACAAAAGAACAAAAACAAAAATAAATATTTATGGATACATCTTTGGTTTTCGAGACGCAAAAACTTGGCTAATTAACAAAATACACAGCAGGGATAGAGAGGCAGAGAGAGCCGATTCTTAAAGAGTGTAAGTGTATAGGCAACGAAATAAAAATAAATTAATTCTTATTTATTCGCAATTTGCTGAGAAATAAGGATATAAAAGGCCTGCTGAAGTCATGGCCTCCATTAGCCATATTTATGTAAGGCGGCAGAGGCGGCGCTGGTTGGCTGGTGTTTGAGCGAAAACAGACGCCAAGCGGAGTGGCAGCCAACAGCCGCCAGCAACAGTCAACTGTCATTTCGAGGGCTGTCAACACATTTTCGAGTTTGCTTTATGCCAACCATTTGCCTTGGCGGCTTCTGCTGCTACTGCTACTGCCGCTGTTAATGTTGCTGTTGCTGTTGATGATGAGGATGCTCTGCGCTTTTACACAGATTGCTACTGTCTGTCGCTTTGGCAATTTGGCTCTACATTGGCAACGAGCTGCCAGCAACAGAAGCCAAATGAGCGTATTTACAACAACATTTACCTATTTGGAGACATTGACAAGAGTGGGCAAAGCATTGGCGAAGCGTTGGTGAAGCGAGTGAGCGGACAGGAGTGATTGAAGCAGCATAGTTAAGAAAGTGAAATGAAAGCAAAGCAAGGGCTGAAAGAGATGGTGTACTTACTTAGGTCAGCCGCCCATGGTAGCTGTATAATTAACAGATTTCATGCTACTTTAGCCATAATTTTCTACAAAAAAACAACAAAAAATAAATGTTGCGTACTAATATGGCTTATACAACCCGTGTCAAAATTATAAACTCATCACATACTGACAACTTTTAACAAATTGTTTATTTTTTATTTAATTACAATTTTTTTTAATATAGTTTATTCACAGAAACACTATAAAAAAGTCTAAAGCTTTATGCAGTATTTAAAAAAATTCAAAAAAACTTCGTCGACTTTTAAGCTTTTTTTTTTATCAGAATGTATCAATTCTAGTAAAATTAGTGCAAATTTGAAGTAACTAGGAATTAGCGTTGATTTTTGACAATTTTGAAGATGCTGCTCATTTTCCTTCATATAAAAATCGTTGAACATACTTTGTACTTTTGGAAGAAAGCGCACAACACCGCTACCAAAAAAAACTGTCAAAAATCAACGGTAAGTCTTAGCTACTTCGAACTTGCACTTTAATAAATGAGTTTAAAATTTTTACGAAAGTTTGCTGAGTTCTTTTTTAAAAAGTTTTAAAAAATTTGAGACTTGGAGTTATAAGGATTTTGTTAAGGATTTAACAACATTTTTGTAAAAAAACTCCAAGTCTCAAGTTTTTTAAAACTTTTTAAAAAAGAACTCAAACAAACTTTCGTAAAAATTTTAAGCTCTTTAATTATGTATATAATATAATAAAAAATAAAATAAAATATTAAAATTAATATTAAAATTAAACAACAAAAAACTAAATTATTAAAACTCGTCAGTATGTGGTGCGTTTATAATTTTGACACGAGGTGTATGAAGAGCAAAAGGTAAAGAAGGAGAAAGTATTAAGGCTATATTATGGAAAAGGCAAAGGAAAACGTGTGTTTGCTGCTTGGCTGACTATTGGACGAGACGGCTGACTGCCTGGCTAACAGTAGAACGCCTGAAACCGGGCTGGCATGCAATGAGAAACGCCACAAATTGGCTGCGACACGCAAATTATGGTAATTCGCCATTGTTGTCCATCGTCGCTGGCGCTGCCCTTTCTTTGCATACATACATACTAGGGTGGGTCAAAAAAAATGAAGTATTTTTTTTGGATCCGACACACAAAAACTAGTTCCTAGGTACCTCTAGAAAGTACTTACCAAATCTGAGCTCTTAATATTAACGGGAAGAATATGCTCATCGTAGTTTTCCATTTTCAAATTATTCTCATATAAAAATGGTCTTATCTTATCACCAATAGATCGCTAAACCAGTTGCATCATCAATATTTATAGGAAATTGAACGCTCTACGAAAATGGTGTTATATACTCTTTTCATTAATCTAACCATTTAAAAATATTCAAGTTCAAAAATTCAAGTATTTTAAGGAAAATAACTTTTTGTTTTTAACTTTTGTAACTTGCTAAAAAATAATTATTTTCAAATGAGTTTCAATTATTTCTATAGGAAATTGAACGCTCTTTCTTTTTTT
>JAPVRG010272604.1:0-11654 GCA_029783565.1 Rhagoletis cerasi
TCTTCTATACGAGGATGTCAACGGAAAAAAATATATATTTTCAATTTCCCATGGGGGGGGATTGATCCCCCATATCCCCCCCCCTATCTACGCCACTGGTACAAACACATGCTCTTACTAATGTGACATTTTCAGTTTTAAAAATTTCACTCTCCATTTTAGCGATACCGCCGCCTAAGAAGTTTCACTTCAAAAATCTAATACTGCGTCTAACTTATAAGTTTAACTAGCTGGCAATGGTTGCGCGTCGAAATATGCAAAAAAAGTCAAAATCCTAGTGTTTAGACTGTACTGTAGACCAACTTATTAGACAACAGTTACTATTGGTCTCACCAAAGCCATTTAACTGAAAAATTATGATTCACAACTTCAGTCCATTTAAATATAAATTTACCAAGATATGCCTAAAGCTAAGTTAAGTAAAATATATTAAGTATTCTTGCAAATTTGTAGTTTTTACGGTAAAGTAGAACATTTTTAGTAGATCACCTTTTTTAATTTTTTATTTGTTCTATGTTTAAATATTCTTCATACTATATTAAATTCAGTAATTGATGAAAAGAGATAAAATTCATCAGTGAAAAATTAAATAGAAATAGAATCCTCTTGGCGGCGAACATGCTTGCAAACTTTTAAGCATGGGATTGTGTTCGAGCATGTTGTAATAAAACACATTTCATTCCAGCAAGCACGTTGCGCACAGCATTATTCGGCTGTCGCGCACGCATACATATGTTCACACGTACAAACACACGTTCTTACTAATGTGACATTTTCAGTTTTAAAAATCTCACTCTCCATTTTTGCGATACCGCCGCCTAAGAAGTTTCACTTGTAAAGATATATCAGCAGAAAATACTAAAAATTCGCTTCAGAAAATACTCTCTTTAAAATACATTTATGCAAGTTTGATGTGCGGTCTGTAATAAATAAACGGATACACTTTTTGAAGTTACTTAATTGCACTTAACTTATAATAATAATAATAATTTGGCGCTTACACATATGTTAGTGTTTGGCCGAGCTTCTCCTCCGATTTGTGGCGTGCGCCTTGATGTTGTCACACAAAGGGGAGGGACCTACAGTTTTATGCCGACTCCGAACGGCGATTGTATTTTTGTGAGAAGCTTTTTCATGGCAGAAGTACCCTCGGAGGTTTGCCATTGCCTGCCGAGGGGTGACCGCTGTTAAGAAAAAACCTTTTCTCTAAACTTTTTTGCGACGTTGACCAGGGCTTGAACCCAGGCCTGCGGAGTGGAAGCGCGCACTGCTTACCACTACACCACAGCGGCCACTGAACTTACATACAATTAAAAAAGAATTCAAGCATTTTTAAGAAATTAACGGTACTCCTAAATTCTTTTATGAAAATTGAGGTCGGTTGTGTTTTTGCTTAAAAATTACTTGTTTAATTAAAAGTTCTATAAACACAAGATGTGCTCATCTTTCAAAAGTAATAAAAAAATGTGAAAAAGAATTTTAATAAAAATAAATAAATAAATTTCAAGAAATTTTTAAACTTTTTTGTCCATTTTCCTCGATGTTTCAGATAGTTTGTCTGTAATTTTTTCCACTGTAGGAGTGAGTTCCCTATACAAATAAAGAAGTGCTAAACCGATCAATCGTCCTTGTGACATTGAGCTTCTTAAATATGTTTTACGTCTACGGAGTGATGAAAATGATCTCTCATTCTCGCATTTTGTTATGGGGAGAGCTACTAGAATGGCAAATAAATTAAATACATAGATATACGAGCTGCTATAAATGAAAGTGGTGTAATGCCACTACTGGAAAAAAATGAGTTAATTACAGTTTTGGTTAGGTATAGACACCTTTTTTTATGTTTATTAAATTACATTTAATGAAGCAAAATTTGTTAAAATATGATCCAAATAATTTTACCTTACAATCTTATCGCAAAATTATTTTTTTAATTGTTTGGATCCATTCGTAATGATCATAATTGAAACATTTTAATCGCTATTATTATTACAATTGCGCAGATCTTTGGCAAATATGTATGCCGCTGTACGACCCTATAAAGCCACAAGTGTAAAAAAGGTAACGGTACTTAACCACTGATGTAAAAGTGAAAAGTAATTTTGGTTTTCGTTCGCAATTCCTTTTCTGTCGTTTTACTTTCTAATTTGCAGCGTCCTTTTAATTTTTTTTTTGATCTAAACGATTAAAAATATATCCTCACTTTGCGTTCATTTGACATAATAATCACAATCTTTTCTTACTTATTATTTGTTTAAGATATTACTTGAATACTCCTTTTAGTTATTATTTTCTTAAATATAAAAGTAAATAAAAAAAATTGATTTTTTAACAATAAAATTTCCATAAAGGGTGTTGGAAATGGACTTAAACTTTTCCTCATTTTGATTTAAAAATTTGTTATTTTTGAAAGTGGTGCAAGTGCATTCGGAGGTAAAGAACTATCTTAGCTTCGTTAGCAACTCTAATATTAATTATTGCATAATAAGTTTGATGTAATAGCAATATAAAAAACATGACCAGGATTTATTAACCTTTACCAACATTTTTAAGATTAATCGAATACAAACTTTTAAATATCTCGATATATGCAAAAATGGACTTACACCACTTTCATTTATAACAACTCATATAGTTATGTACATGGCTATAGATATATTTTTAGTTAGCAAATTAGGTTTTAATTGAATCAAGTTTATTTAACAATTGAAAAAAATAAATTTTCAATCAACAATTTTCTCTTTGAAAATGATCATATAAATATTTTAAAATTAAAATTAAACAAAGTAAAAAGTAAACAAAGTGTATAAATATACAAAATTAAATGAACGATCAATTATAATACACCCTAAAATGGCCACTTATATATGTGTATATTTGCTTCATTTAGTTTTTAGCTGATTTGTAGCCAAGATTTTGGGGGGTTTGAACCCCAAAACCCAACCCTTGCGTGCGTTGAGTTGTCATATCTCAGAGAAAAAAATTGGATCTGAAGGGTCAAATATGTATGTAAATGAAAGCCAAAGGGGCATGCTTTAAAGTTGAAAAGCCAGTATTAACGAAAAAATTTTGTTTCGTGATGTTACAATGTGAAATATGGCTAAAAACAGCTATTTCTTTACTTTTAGATCAAAATATCTTTAAATCCTGACGCGATGGAGCAATTTCGAAAACTGACTCGTTTTTAAGACACCAAAATGCTTTGGATATACTTGGTCAGATCTTTGTTCCAAAAAGGGGTGTACCACATAATCCCCAAAACCAAAATACCCAAATCAAAATCCCCGAAACCACAATCCCCAAACACAAAATCCCCATTTTCTTTGTGAAATACATTCAAATTAGGTTTGAAACCGCCGCGAGTTTAAACCTAATTTGAATGTATTTCACACAGAAAATTAGGACTCTATAATCGAAATTATTTCTAAAAAAAACTCAAAACAAATTGTGTAATGAATTCGCAAACATTTATTAGGTATGTAAATGAAAATTGAAGAAAATGCAATACGTCGCAATAACTTATGAATATATTTTACATGAGCTTAAATAATTACAAACTTCATTGTTTTTCAAATTAGTACCCAACATACAAGTATAGTATTTTAATAAAAAATTTAAATAATTTTTCGCACAAAACTTACTCCAGAATAATGATTTTTACAATTATAGTTACAGGCAAAAGTGATAAAGCGTATGACGAAATGTTATGCGAAAGTGCAAATAGCGAAAAAATTAGTAATAACATAACGGTATGGGCATGGGCGTAGCCAGGTAGGTGCTGAAATGCTAAAAAAGGCATTATACTTACATATATGTGTATGGAACTCGGTTCTGTTTCAAGCTGTTCTCACTATTTTTTTTTTTTAAATCCACTACCACACTTTAACCAAACCCATATAAATCAAAGTTTCAAATTTTATACAAAATGAAGAAAAATTCAACTACTTTTCATCAAAATTTCGAACTTTTTAAATATAATCTTTAGAGAATTTTGGGGTATGCAGCTTTATAGCCCATCAAATTTTAGTCTAATCTAGTGCAAATCTTAAGCGGCTAAAAAATCGCGTCGACTTTTAATAGCTTTTCTGCTGGCGGATTTTTGTACCTCTTTCATTTAAACATGAATTTCTTATGAAATAAAATTCGCAAGACCTTTCGCAACAAAATTTCAAAAAGTCAACCTGCATAAAAAATATTCTGATGAATTAATAACCTCCTCCTTTTTTGAAGTCGGTTAAAAAAATAACAAAAAACTTTTAACTTGAAAAACTTTGTGAATTAGGGCTGTGCGTTTATTTGATTATTCGAGGAAGTTGAATAATCAGTTGCTCATTTTGATTACTCAAAACGAGAATTATATTATTACTCAAAACGAGAATTATATGAGTAACTTAAAAAATGATTATTCGAAAAACTGTTCATTTAATTAATTTGTGTACATAAAGTTTGCTCTTAAATAATTGTACAAAAAATATATAAAAACATGCTTCAAAAGCCAAGCATCGAAAATTATAAAATAAAAAACTATTCTGATATAACAGCCGACCGGAAGTAGGCAAAGTTTTGAAGATGCAAAAAATGGCTTCAATATCAAAGAACTTCTAAATCCTTGTTTAACCATATCACTCGTGTGCATCCAAATGTTCTTTTTAATACATATGTTGGAGATTAACCGTTTTATTCAAAGATATGATTGATCAAAAACTAGATTATTCAAGTAAATGATTTTCGATTAATTTAAAGCTTAATTTTTTGAGTAAATTTACTTCTTGATTAATCAAAAATTTAATCGATCAATTGAGTAGCTGGAATTATGATTAACCAAAACTTTGAGTAATGAATTAATTGCACAGCCCTATTGTGAATATTTAAAAAAACTTGTTTTAGTCATATACGTAAAATTTTCCATTATAAATTTAACTTTTCATATCTTGTGACGGAAAATGGCAAAATTGGCGGTAATAGTTTTGTTTTGAATCGATTTTAGACTTTGTTTGAAACTAAGCCGAAATCCAAAACGAAAATGCAGTGATAAACATTTATATGAGTTTTATTGAAAAAACTTTATTCCATAACAGTTATTATATATTTTTTATGTTGCCTGGTAACTGTTATGTAGGAGAAATATCTGTCCCAGTGCCAATGATTGTTATTTCCCACATGGTTTAAACGGTAAACATATAAACACGTTTCTAGTTCAATTGTTTATTGCTTTGTAGCAGGGAACTAATCTGAAATTAGCCAAGGCATTTACGTTTCAAATAATTACATAAACGAATATAATATCCGGCAAGTATACGTAAAATGCATACCAAACTTCAGGTATGCAATTTAATTACCTCTCTGTTGGTTACAATAGTCTTTAACTATTATTCTTCTTCGTCGTGATTGGCACTGTAACCGTCTAAACGATTCTGGCCGAATCCCACAAAGCAGTCGTTTCTCTTATGAGTCAACTGACGCCAATTGGAAATACCAAGTGATGCCAAGTCCTTCTCCATCTGGTCTTACCAACGCAGAGGAGGCCTCACTATTTATTCCCCTGCTACAACCAGCGGGTTTCGAGTCGAATACTTTCAGTACTGGAGCGTCTGTGTACATTCGTAAGACATGACCAACCCAGTGGAGCCGCTGTACTTTAATTCGCTGCACCATGTCCATGTCGCTGTAAAGCTCGTACAGCTCATCGTTCTATCATCTGCGGTACCCGCCGTCGATAACGCGTAAAGGCCCGTAAATCTTCCGTAGAATCTTTCTCTCGAACACTTCAAGGTCCGCCTCATAGGATGTTGTCATTGTCCATGCTTCTGCGCCATATACCAGCACGGGCATGAAGAGTGACTTATATAGCGTGGTTTTCGTACGACGGGGGAGGACTTTACTTCTGAATTGCCTACTCAGTCCAAGCTGGCAAGAGTAATGGCGTTTTCTTTTCTACAAAAAATGTTGCATTTTCATTGCCCTGTCCTTAGTATTTGTGCGAAATGGTCACTGAGAGGTCAACATTTTTCGGTAGAAAAGAAAACGCCATAACTCTCCGTTGAATTTCAAGGCTGACATTATTGGCGTTGATGCTGGTTCCTAAATAAACGAAGCCGTCTACTTTCTCTAACTTATAACTGTCATCAGTGACGTGAGTGTCGAGACGATAATACTCTGACTGTTTGTCTGATGATAAGAGATACTTCGTTCTGTCCTAATCACCACCATAGCCATGCTCTTTGCTTCTCTATCTAATTTCGAGAAGGCAGAACACACGTAGCCCTTGTTTTTATCCATGTATCGATGTCGTCGGCATACACCAGCAATTGGATACTCTTGTAGAAAATTTTCTTAAATATACTAAAATAATTTTTAGTTATAATTGTTCGTTTTGTAGGAAATTTCTGGCTACGCCCATGGGTATGGGTATTGTATGTATATACATAAATATACATATGTATATAAATATTGCCATAAATTGAACCTATGTATGTATGACGGGTTTTACACGGTTCAAGTCATGGTGAAATTATACCAGGTGAAGTAGTAAGAGCGAGGAGATGGATTTATATAGATTATTTGAAAATTTGCCTTCCAAATTTTGTATAAAGTAGGGATCACACGATTTGTTTATTTTGGCAGCCACAGAGTGGTGTTGTCTATAAATTTGTATCGATAATGAGTTAAGCTTAATAAAAAAACTCACTCTGTAACTGTCAAAATGTACAAATCTGTACAAATTTACAAATCGTGTGATCCCAGCTTAAGATAGCCGAATTACAGAAAATAACTGTTTATTGTACCATGGGTTCAATTCTGCTTGCAAGTGGAAAAGAAAGGGTGAGAAGAAAAGTTAAGAGTACACATGCGTCTGTACCGTCACATCGTTTCAAGTTTTTTGCTTTGCTTTTGACATTTTCATTGTTTCCCATGCAAAGAACGAAAAACTTGAATTCAAGAAAATTGAAGCATGTAAAAGCAAATAGGAAACACAAAAGAGAATGAACAAGTAGTAATTGAATCATGTAAATCGGGTGTATGAAACTACGAATCAGGACAAAGGTAAGACTGGGTTTGCGCTATTCTTTATGAGACCGGTGTGATCATTTATTAAAAAGTTTGGGGATTTTGTGTTTGGGGATTTTGTGTCACTGTCACCAAAAAAATATGGGGATCTCGTGTTTGGGGATTTTGATTTTGGGGATAATCTATTCGGGGATTTTTTTGAAGCTGGGGATTTCGTGGCTCTCTCTTCAAAAACCTTGCAGGCCTTGCCACTTTGGTAATATATTACCAAAAATGGTAACTCTTTTCCTCTTTGGTAACTTGGTAACTCTTAATTTCATTTGGTAACTTTTCAAACGCTTGGGAAGATCATATAAAGCAAGCTGTACGATCGTTGGTACAACTCGAGATGGTTGTGCTCAAAATTGCAAAATGTGTGAACTCGTTCGACTATAAGGAGGTGGGTGGAAAAAGGTCATGGTGGCAGTTGATAGAGAAAACATACATACTTTATAGAGGAAAAAGTAAAAGTCGTTAAAAGAAAATGTCACATAATTGATCTCCCCCTCTCTCAACGAACGGTTTATTTCCAAAGAAACAATATAACGCGATTTCGACTATTCAGTTTACCTGCGTTTGGCTGAGAACAGTTCAATATCGCTATTTTTTTAATTCTAATCAATTCTATAAATGTTATGGATTTTCACGTAAAGATATTTATCAATTATTTTCAATTTTTTTAATTTTTTCATCAAAAAATAGACTTGGAAATGCATATGCTAGAAATAAGATGCCTGTTTTAGAGAATTTTATGCAGCTTCCGAATATATATTTCGATCTCTTCGCGCGACTTTTCAAATATACATATGAAAGTTTCGATTTTTAGCTTCTTTTTGCGTAATTTCGCGAAAAGAATTTTGAACAATAGAAAAATCACCCCAAAAATTTGAAAAATTACTTTTAAAGTAAAGTGGAAAGCAGAAAACATAAATTCACCGAAACTCCATCACATTTAATGGTTGAGCCCATATTTTTTGGGAGTTGAAGATACAACTTTTTCTAATGTAGATGTTGCTCATACCAGGGACCGAACCCACGTCCTCCGGAGTTGTAGTACGCACCTCTAACATCTCAGCCACAGCGGCCGCTGTGAGCTTTATTCCCATGAATTTCTTGTTCGACGAGAAGTTTAATATATTAACATGCATGTATATGTTACAGGCCAAACCCGATTTTTGGACAAACTAGTTTTGCCTGGGCTAAACTAGTTCTACTTACATGCGATATGATAAACCGAAATAGCCTGGGCCTAAGCCCAATAGGAGAAACCAGATAAGCCTAGGCTGAACTAGTATATCTTCGTTAATTAGCTCCCAAAAAAATTTACACTAAGTAAACCCCTTAACATCTTCAATAAAGGTTCCATGTGAGTGTTAACATAACACGCATTATTTTTGGAAAAAAATTACTACTAATATTTTTGGTAATTATTCTCAAATTTTTTGGTAATATTTTCTCTAAGCTTACGGCAACCTTGCCTGCGATATCGACCCAAGAATGATAGAATACAAGATTGCGCTGATTGAAGCAGAATTCGTGAGAGTAATTTGGGCATGACGTCATTGTAGAGCAGAGGTCGGCAAAATTGGCCTTTAGGGTGTATTGGTGAGCGCGAAGTAATTTCGCAGCACAGTAGTGTAAAGAGCGATGTGTGACGAACACACTTTTTTCTAAAAATTTTTAATGTATTTCTGCCACAATGTAATGATTGTATTATTACTCTCCATTTTTATTGAATTACTTAAAAACTAGGGCACGAAAACAAGAGTAACCCAAACAAGAAAGAATATTTCCTTGCATTGTATACCAATATATATGGTGTTGGCGCGGCTTGGCGATTATATATAAAGACTTTTGTAATTTTTGTATGTTGGCAACCATAAATGTATTTCTGATTTTTTGTTAAATGTATGTATGTGGCAACGCTTTGCGAAAAAATGTAACCGAGGTGTCAGCCATTATGTGCTGTGAAAATAGCGACATTCGTGGCTGACACACCAAAGTGTAAGTAATTTATCATTCTGTTAATTTGTACTAATTTTTATACTTCCTTAAGGAAATTCTATTTTTTCATCACACTAAGTAAATTGGAGAGTTTTATTTATCGCCCGGGGCCACGAATCAAAAGAAACATAGTTTCTTAACAGCTTTTATTTCACTTTGCAAGCGGCAAAGTTTTTTGCATTCACCACCGTCGAGAAAAGCCGATTTTGTGAAGCGCCATTGGAGGCGCATGAACAGCTTTTAGCCAAGTTTGCGAGCTACGTATTTTATATTCGGGCATTTTTATAAGTTCCACCATCAGGGTGTGCATGCATAATTTCGAGTGGAGCAGCTACCATTTCACCGGCTCCACCACCAGCGTTGTGGCAACAGACAACTTCCAGAACTGCAAGTCAGCATTAAAGCGAACGTTTGAATCAGCAATAATCGCAAGGATAAGCACATTGAGCATCCAGCAAGTTCCACCGTTAGCGTTTTTGGGCATCAGGTGAGTAGCTTTGAGATTATGTAAAGGGGTTGGTTTGTTCTGTGTGACTTAGTCAAGGTTAATTAGAAAGACATACGGTTAACGGTCAGTGAAAATAACGGAGAACAGAAAAGCAGTTAGCCACATTGCGTGAGACAGCAAACATTTTATGAAAGCTAGGGTTAGCCTAAAATTGCGCCATTATAATGAAACATATGTAGGTGAATGCAAATCAAATGCGTATATTAACTTTACTGGAAAATAAATAAAGCTTGAGTAATTATTACCGATCAGCGAATTTTAAGCAGTGTCTTACGTTACAAATACAACAAAAATTTACGATAGTGCAAATAAGCCAGCGTTTGCTTAGCGATTACTGGTGGGTAGTCATACATATTCACGTTTTCTGTACAACATTTTTTGTGATTTCAACTTCCCGAGCCAGCGTTTCTTATTACTTTATGACCGCTAGCGTCCGAATTCAGAATATAGACAAGTCTCAACTCCTACGTATTTTCCGTCTTGCGATTTGGAGAAATAAAAACCAGTCGTTTTCTAAGCGATTATTGGGTTCCGGATTTATATACTTCTTCGACTTTCAAGTTTAATACTTTTTACGATTTTAAAAATAAACAGCGTTTTTTACTCGACCATTGGTGCGGATCCAGACATCGACCTGCGTCTCAGCTTATATATATAAATTTTGTACTCGCGATTTAACAAAATATAACCAATTTCTAGTCAATGGTTGTTGGTCTGCCTTGCTAATTGGATTACCTCTCAGCTCATACGTAAATCTTTTGCCTTTGCGATTTCTTTTAAGGAAGATAAAGTTAATCATTGGTAATTGGTTGCTGGTCTACAATTCATCCACGTCTCAGCTCATATGCACACTTTTTTTTTTTTGCCTCTACGAATTGGCGATCAGATAAATCAAACGTCTGCTTGTTGGTTTCAGTCTGCGGTTTAACCGGGAGTACGTCTTAACCCCTGCATTTGTGTTTTTCTATTGCGAATTTGAAAATCGCATTAGACATCAGCGGTGGTAGTCTCAGCCACAACTTCAAGCGTTAAGAGGGCCCAGCCAGAACATTCTTGTTTTTTATTTTTTTGTTTGATAAAGAAGAACCAGCGATAAACATAGTCATGCCGAACACGCGTTCTGGCAGTAAAGGAAGTGCAACAGGCGGCGACGTCGAATGGTTGGACGAGCTAAACACAACGATACAGCAACAACCGGTGGAAGTGGTTGACAGCCAGCAGACGACAATGGAGGCGAAACTTAACATGATGATGCAGCAGATGCAGGAGCTACAGGCGGAGTTAAGGCGGAACCAAGAAAGACAGCAAGAAATGTTAGCGGGGACCTCTAGAGCACCTAGCATCGTGGCAGTTGAAAGCGTCAACGGCTCGCTTGCGGATGTGTTGAGCGATCTTAACAGAACATTGGCAGATACTCGATCTGGTCAGGGGCGTAAGCTGTACGATCTTCCAGAGTTTGATGGGCGTCCTGAAGACTGGCCCATGTTTAAAGAGGCATTTACTATGACAACGAATGAATATCGCTACAGTGAGCGACAAAACATGATGCGCTTGCAAAAGGCTGTTAGAGGCAATGCAAGAGAGGTAGTAGAGTGTCTTCTAATTCATAGTAGTAACGTACCGCGCGTTATTAGTACCCTGGAAGATCGCTTCGGTAGGCCAGAGCAGCTGGTAAAAAGTCAAATCGCGAAAATACAAGGTGTAGCGCCAATACATGAAAACCGCATCGAGCAAATAGTGCCATTCGCCACCAAGGTTCAAAACTTAGCATCGTTTTTGGAGTAGGCTAATTGTGATCATCACCTAGCGAACCCGACAGTCATGGATGAACTGTTGGCGAAGTTGCCAGTGCAGAAGAGGATCGACTGGGCCCGAGATGCCTTGACGATAGTACCGAGGCCGAACATACGCCATTTCAGCGACTGGCTACAATAGCTTTCGAGGTTGGTAGCAAGTGCTTGTGTTAATACAAACACGGATCAAAGACAGAGCGGAAAAGTGGATGGTCGAACGCGCTTCTTTCACACCCAGGACCTCAACGGTGGTAATCGCGGTAGGAGCATATGTGTGGTGTGTGAAGGCGAACATGTAATAA
>JAPVRG010272618.1:0-15374 GCA_029783565.1 Rhagoletis cerasi
CTGTGGCTCTTCTTACAACACCAGATGTCAAAAGTGCATACCACAGCGTCATATGGACCGATGTGCTAATTTCACTCAAAGATCTCAACACGTGCTTAAAAATGACGATAATCACTGGGAAGACTTACTAGTATCTAGTTTACCAAATATACAAAGACGAAGATTAACGAGGCGATTATTGAAATACAAAAAACTTTAAAATGTCTGGAAGTCCGACTTGACTCGAAAATGAAGAGTCGACGAACTCTCGTGATTGCGTCGGCCAGTCCAAAACCTGAATCCTATTTCTTTGCAGCAAATGTCTCTATGTATGCTTACGATCATTGTCCTGCTGGAACCTCTAATTCAGTGTCATGTCTTCCTCAACATGCGGCAGAAATACATTGTTTAAAATGTCAACGTCGACAAATCGGTCCCTTGTTTCATCTGTTCTATAATTAAAGCAATCCCTTGGCCAAAGAAGCAACTCCAGACCATTACATTGCCACCACCACATTTTGTAGTGTCAATGTAATACTTTGGGTTAAGTCTTTACACTTTTGGTCTTCGTATACATTTTATGCCATAAGATTCTTTTATATTGTATTATAATTCATCAGAGAATAAAACGGTATTCCATTTCAAATGCTCCACTTGGGGTGAGTTCTTACGAATTCCGGTCAGGCTTTAAAATTTTTAGCTGAAATGAAGGTCTTTCTAGCCCGACGCTCACTTAACAACCCGGCCTCAACTGCTCGTCTTTTGATTGTACGCTTACAAACTGAAGCCACGAAGTCGTTACCTTATATAAGTAGAAGAGGCGGTGGGATTAGTGTGGATAGGTCTCCTGCTCAGATATGTTTTCCGCGGTCTTCTCCCGCCGAACTTACTTAGTGAGTACACTACCAATTTGCTGGTATTTCTTTATTAATCGCAAGCAAACCGTCAGCGCATTCGCGCCTCGGCAATCATGCTAGAGTTGCAGAACTATCGATAGTATCGATGTCTAGGAACCATGTAAATATGATAGTACTATCGGTGTTTTATTTTTCCGGGGACTATCGACGACTATAAATAGTTTTTGCAAACTATCAAAAACTATCAATGGCGGCAATATCGATAGGTTTGCAACTCTAACAGCCAGTTTCACAAAAATATTTAAGTGAAAATTAATTTTTTTTACTGTCATATTCCATATTAAATTCAAGTAAAAAAAATTAATTTTCACTTAAATTTTTTCGTGAAACTGGCTGTAACTCATGTTACTGTTGACAATTATAATTTCAAAAAATTAGAGGTTTTCGTTTACATATTTGGGAACCAGCATTAACGCCAATAATATTGCCAGCCTTTAAATCCAACACAGGATCCCCCTTGCCAACAAATGCTAATTAAGACTGAGTTGGCAGATTAGGATTAAAAACCTCTCTCGGCATAAAAAACCTACTCTATAAGTCACTCATCATGCCCGTGACCACATGTTTGAACTTAACAAACAGAACGGTAAAACTCATTTCAAATTTTCAAGAAAAACATTTTTATTCAACTTGAAGAATTATTTCACAGCGCAAAAATTAAAATAAACTAAGGTAAAAAAAAACATTTTTAATGAAGGTACTTTTTATTGAGCAGAAAAAATTCCATGTATTAAGAAGTAAGGCTTTTAAAAGTTTTTATTTTTAGAGCAATTGAAAAAATATATATTAATATATATTATGAAATTGGTTTCGTTAAATTTTTTATAAAAGTATAGCTCATTATCTAGCAAAACCATATATATCTCAATTGCAAACTCTGTGCAGAAATGAATAATAAATAAACAAAGTTTCATCGAACTTGCAAACTTTTTAAACAGAATTTTCAAGAAAAATTTTGATGTGAAGATTTGTAGCTTATTTAATTCTATGCAACAAGTCGCTAACAGCCCCCTTTCATTTTTGATAATTTTTTTTTTGCTGACGTTGTTGTCCATTTCAAAGTATGTCAGAATTTTTTTTTATAAAAAAATCAACTGGGGTTTTAGTGACTTCGAATTCGCACTTTATTATATTAAAATTTAATTGGCTAGAAATCTGCATACCAAAATTTTTTCTAGAGATTCTTATTAAATAGTTCGCAGTTTCGATGAAACTTTGTTTATTTTTTTTACTTATTTAGAAATTCAACACTTTATTATAATAAGTACAGAACATAAACAGAACATTTACAAAAACCAGAACGTTTTCGTAATTTATCATAGTAAAAGAAATACACAGAACAGACGTTTAAAAAACCGAACTGTTCTGCCAAAAACAGAACGGATGGTCACCGTAAGTATATCGCGCGGAGGCATGGACAATGGCAGCATCTGATGAGGCGGCCCTTGGAGTGTTCGAAAGAAATTCTGCAGAAGCTGTACGCTTCTCTGCGCGTTGTCGCCAGTGAACACCGTAGACGATGGAAATCTTCAAATGATGAACTTAATTTATGTGGGATACTAAACCTCCAAGATCCCCCGCTGGAAATCTTAGCTAGGCCCTTGCTTTCGTGCAGTTACAATGTCTACATATATACAATTTTATCCATATGCATTTGTATGAAGTACTAAACCTTCGCAAACGTATTTATATACTTACATATATCTAAAGGTATGTATGTATGTACAAATATATGTACCATATACTTCTGTGTGTTTGAATAATTTAATGCGGTGTACTGCATTTGTCGCTGCATCAGCGTTCCCGGGCTAGTCGGTCTGTAGGCCTTTTGGAAACTTGTTTGACTTGTTGTGTTGATATGTACTCGTAATATTATTTTGGTTGTTGTTGTGTGTTTTTTTCTTAACTTTCTTGCTTTTGCTTTTAATGCCCACTTAGTTCTTTTTTTCACACTCTCTGCTTGTTTGCCAAATCGCTTGCAGCGCGTCGTCGAATTTTACAAAAGTTAATTTTGCTGCTTTTTGTGCAACTCACTGGCTGAGATTCTGTTCTTTTTTCTAAATTGCTAACTTGCTTGATCGCCGGCGTGCATAAGTACTAGGTACATATGTAAATATGTAGGTATGTACATCTTTATTCTTTCACGCATTTGGCTTTCTACATGTTCTTCCAAAGTTTTTATTTGGCCAACTATTAGAACTTATATAGTCAGCATTGAATTTAAAAACGCTTTTTAAGTAAAACATTTTGTCTGCAGCATTTAGAGAAATTAATTAATTTCTTAAGAAAATCCAATATCTTACTTCCAAATGAAGTTTTGTTGAAATGGATACATACATATGAATGCATCGTTTTTTTGCTGGAAGAGCGACATAATCCAAAGAAAAATAATAATAATAATAAATTGAGTAACATAAGTATGAAGAAATGGAGGTTAGCGCTTCTTTTATATTTCTTCAAAAATTCATAAAGATATCTGTTAAAGATTCCATTAGAATTCTCTCTCATTGTAGAATATGATGTCCTTATGTTTTAAAAAATCTGGGCTTTATTTTTTAAGGCAACAATAAAAGACAAAGTGTGCACGATATTCTGATGTAAAATACGTTATACGTTTCGGTATTGATTAGGTTGTTCAATTATTCGCCTTTTTCTAAACCCGGTTTTCGAGTTATTCGAAAAGTTGCAATTTGAAAAAAACCGGTTCCCGATTTTGAAATTAAGGAAAACCCGATAAACTAGTTTTATTTTACATAGCTTTCATGCAGTGAAAATGCTTATGTTGGTATAAAGTCATGACCAAAAATTACAATAAAGCTATTAACAATAAATATAGCTCATATTTGGAAAAGAGTAAAGCAAAATAATTTCAAAGTTTTTTTAGATCAAAAGTAAAACCAAACAATTAGTGAAAAATTCACGTTTGGTCGTTACAATTTTTTGATATTCCTCTATTGCATTTTTTCTGACTTTTTCGGATTTGAGTAGTGCTATTTCCGCCGTAGCCGAGTGCCTAGAGGTGGCTACTGCCACTCGGGAGGTCCATGGTTCAATTTCTGGTCCCAGAAACATCACAAAAAGTGTTTTAAATAGCGGTCGCCCCTCGACAGGCAATGGAAAACCTCCGAGTGTACTTCTGTCCTAGTGTAGATCTCTCCATTTGTGTCAAAACATCAAGAAGCAGAACACGAATTGTAGGAGAAGCTCGGCCAAACACTTAGAACACGTTTCAACGCCAAATATTCATTTATTTTTTATCAAATATGATATACTGTTCATCCCCAAATAACCTAGGATATAATTTAAAAAATAATTAGGGGTTTCCCTTAAACTGGAAAAAGCCTTGAATACTTCGAAAAAAACCGGTTTAATCGCTATTCGAAAAATCGAGATTTAAAAAAACCGCCAACAGATATCAAAAAAAAAAACGGTGGAAACCGGTTTGGAAAAACTGAGTCAATCACCCTAGGTTAGATTAGGTTAAACGGGCAGCTCTGCGAAGAGTTCACTCCGAGGCCGAGAAGGCCCATTGTGATGCCCATGGGGGGTTACTCCAAGCCTGTCCCTATATGTCTTCGAACCATTTTGATTTTCTGGCGAATCCTAGCAGTCCTTCCAGAGCAGCTTTGCCCAAGATATCCAGGTTTTCGAAGAAATGGTCCCCAAGAAACTTGAGGCGTTTTCCTCGAAGTGCTGCACACTCGCAGAGGAAGTGCTGGACGGATTCTAACTTCTCTTCAGCCCTGCAGTTTCTACAGAAATCGTTGTACGGGGCTCCGAACCTGGCGGTGCTGTGGCCAATGGTCCAGTGTCCCGTTAGTATTCCTGTGAGAAGCCTAACGTTTGGCTTTGAAAGCTATACTCTGCAGATGTGCAGGTTTTCCCACCTACCGTTGGTAGCTGCCCTAGTCAGTCTCTCGACTTCTGCAGACAGAAATCGTAGGGGAGGTTTCACGTTCTGGATCGCTTCCCCGAGCCTCATCTATGATCCCTTTCTAGCACATTCGTCCGCTTCCTCATTTCCCGGGACAACACAATGCCCCGGGACACAGTAAAGATTGATTATGTGTTGCCGTAGAGCTTGTAGGGATCTTCGGCATTTTTTGACGCATATCGAGTTAGTCGTTACCGACCCTTTGATAGCCGCCTGACTGTCAACAACAAAGGCAAGTTTAGATGGAGCTACGTCCGTGAAGATGGGTATTTCGTCACTGAGAGCAGTACCTGATTCTCAGTCACTTCTGTCAGTTAGTCAATCACCGTAGTATTGATGGATTCTCAGATTGCTGTAGTTGTCATTTTAGAGCTTCATAAAAAATAAATTTTCTGGTGTACAAATTCAATAAAAATTCGCTAAAAATCGAAGGTTTTAATTAAAAAAAAATGTTGAAGACTGAGATAATTTTTTTATTCACGCAAATGTTCGAAAACCGCTTGAAGTATTTAGGTTTTATTTTATTAAATGCAAGTAATTTTATGTCGTATGGTAGAAGGGGAGAAACGGTTGATATTTTCTAAAATGCGATATTTAATTTTTAGCCATCTTTTTGTAAAATACTACATACATTTCATAATAACCTGCGCAAGAGCAGAAGATAACTATACGACACCCACATTTTGAAAAGTTTTGACTACTTTATATTATTATTTAATCTTATTGATTTTTTCAATAAAAATATAGTTCATTCTATAAGAAAAACTATAGTTGTGTTTAATGAGACCGAAAAAAGTTGCAGAGCGGCTAAGGTTAAGGTGTTCTTACACGATATGTATTTGCATGTGTACATGTCACTTTTTCAATGCATATGTAATTGCATCTGTCTGTCAAATTCACATCATTTAATTGACTATTTAAAATTACGCTCTTTGAAAATGAAGTAAACCAAACATAGATGTTTCTATATGTATGTCAGATGAAAATAGAAACATTTCTATTTCGTATGTACGTGCATCTGCTTTGTACAGTAGCAAATCTAATTTGTCTTTACACGATATGTTTGCATTTTCATATGTAAAAAGTGACATGTACACATGCAAATACATATCGTGTAATAATACCTTTAGAGCAGAATAGAGCAGCTGTCACAAAAAACAATAGAGCAAGTTAGAGCAGCTCAGAGTAGAAATTGCATGAAACACTTTTCAGGCAGCAATTCTCAAAATATTTAATTGCTTGACAGTTCCATCAGTCAATTGTAAAGTGTGTTTGAAAATAAGGGTTTTAATAAAACGTTTTTCCTAAAAATGGATAAATATGTATTCTCGAAATAGTGGAAGAACGCATAGATTCTTCGGGATCAGGCATTTATTATTTAATTTTTCACATCCAACTGCTTGCCAAGTTTCGTGCGAATTTCCCTCTACTACAACGTTTAAAGGAACAAAGTTGTCTTCCATCTATATTTTCTGTCAAATTTCTCTGAGTTTTGCTGCAAAAGACTACGACAGCAACTGCTTAAAGAGCTCTGGATCTTGAAATGTACATTTTAATAATTTTCCCTAAAACTTGAACCCGACTGTTTTTCTAACCCTTTACTATGCTATTTGAGCATTCGGCGAACACTGAACCGTTACGATTCGCCCTCTTGCACCTTCCATTTGAAGATTTTCCATTTTTTCTAATAAATTTAACGAAATCAGTGATGCCGTTAATTATGTTGTAGATAAATGACAAGGAAAGGACAGGTCTTCTCTTTTCCAAAGATCAGAGAACTCGGAGATATTACGCCGAATAAAGCCTAGAACTGAGTACGATTTAGACAGAATAAAATTTATATGACCGTTGAAAGAAAACTTAAAGTCGAATATCACTCCAAGATCCTTAGTTTCCTTTACATTTTCTAGCATATGATTATCGATGGAGTACTGCGTGTTCACAAGATTCGGACGCCTGTAAAATAAAATATGAAAGCATTTTTTTATGTTTAGAGAGAGCCGTGACTTCGAACACCATAAATGGAGATTATTCAAATCGCGCTGAAGTTTTGCTGCGTCATTAACGGTGGAAAAAACTTTCAAATCATCAGCGTAAAGCAAATAGTTTGAAAAAGAAAAGCAGTTGCCAATGTCGTTTATAAAAAGAATAAATAAAAGCGGCCCTAAAATGCTCCCTTGGGCAACACCAAGCTTGTTATGTCAGAAACATCTGATTGCTTGCTCTAAGTTACTCCACCGAAAAATCTGGTGCGGAAAATCGTGCTCTCATGAAACAAGAGGTTAAGTTAGAAAAATCCTCATAAAACACAATTTTGTGAGATATCTTGACCTGGCGTAACCTAGAGCAGCTCAGTAAACACAGCTTACTTAAATGAAAGTTTCAAAATTAGTACAAAAATTAAAAAAAAAATCAACAAAGTTTCATCAAAATTTCTAATTTTTTATTCAGGATTTTCAAAAAAAAATTTGGGTATGCAGTTTTATAGCCCAATTCTAGTAGAATACAGTGCAAGTTTAAAGTAGCTACAAAATATCGTTAATTTTTCGCATTTTTTTCTGTGGACGGTGTTGTACATTTTCCGCCACATAAAAAGAGTCCTCGACATTATTTGGTATGGAAGAAAATTAGTGACACCGTCAACAAAAAAAATGCAAAAAAAATAGTATAATTAACAAGATTGGGCTATAAAACTGCATACCCGAAAATTTTCTGAAAATTCTGAAGAAAAAGTGTGGAATTTTGATAAAAACTCGATTTTTCTTAATTTTTGTACACAGTTTGAAACTTGTGTTCTTATAGTTTTTGTTATAATTTTCAGTTATTTAAATTATTTTTTAATTTATCTCAATTTAATTTTTTTATCTCATACAGTCTTATTTTATTTATTTTATTTTTTATTTTTATTTATTTATTTTTTCAATTTAGATTAATTTATTTTATTTTAATTAATTTTATTTAATTTAGTTTAGTTTAATTTAATCAAATTTAATTAATTTAATTTAATGTTATCCAATTTAATTGAATTTAAACCAAATTTACTTTATTTTAATTTACTTCAAATCGAATTGGATTTACTTTATTTTATTTGAATTTGAATTAATTTAACTTAATTCAATTTAATTTGATTTAATTTAATTTAAAACATTTTTTAAATTTTTTATTTATTATTTTATTTATTATTATTTTACTTTACTTTGTTTTACTTTATTTTAATTCAATTTAATTTAAATTAATTGAATTTAATTTAATTTAATTTAATTTGGTTTAATTGATTCTAATTTAATTAACTTAATTTACAGCCCTATTCTAATAAAACCTCACAACTAAGCTGTGAGCAAAAATTTGTGAGATTTCTTGTGAGGTCTATTTTGTGAGGTTATTCTTGGCCACACCGTTTTGCTCTCAAACAGTTGTTTCGTAAATAAAATAAAGACAAAAGATGGATGCCTAACAGAAAAAGTAGGTATTTTTGTAATTTGTATTTTTTTTTTGGTAATTACTGATATTACTGATTTACATCTACAGTTAACTTCGATGTGCAGCGCAGAGCACGGCTCACCGATGACTGGCTCATCGAATTAGAAAACCTATTCCCAACGCACTTCTGATAAGAACTGTGCGCGTAAAAATACAGACATGCTAGGAATCGAAGTGTGAAGGGTGTCCTCGACATCTGGGTATCATTCGGTTCCAATTCCTGTACCAGTGTCTAACACAGGGATTTCGGAAACCGAAAAGTTGAATCCCTCAGTCTTCTCAGGAGTCTCCTTCTCTTCACTGCTTCCTCTTGTTCTTCCGAAACTGCCGCACAAACAAGCAATAACTCAGCCATTACTGAATATACTTATAATTAAAAAAAAATCAACACAGACATTGATAGCGAATGAAAATTAACAAAATATTATTCAAACTGCTAAATAAAAATCAACTGTTTTTCTCTTGTGAGGGTCTCATTCGTACATCATAAATTTTCTGATTATTGTGAGCATTTCAGCTTTTGAATTTACTCGAGCATAGGGATAACCTCACAATAGTCAGAAACCTCACAATAGTGAGTGTGGTGGTTTTTGTGAGGGCAACAGAATAGGGCTGTTAGTTTCAGTTAATTTATATTATATTAACTTAATTTAATTTAATATAATTTTTAAATTTTTTATTATTATTTTACTTTCTTTTGCTTTATTTTATTTCAATTTAGGATACATTTAATTTAATTTAATTTAATTTAATTTAATTTAATTTAATTTAATTTTATTTTATTTTACTTTATTTTATTTTACTTTATTTTTATTTCAATTCAATTCAATTCAATTCATTTTATTTTATTTCATTTTATTTTATTTTATTTCATTTTTATTTACATTTATTTTTTATTTTATTTTATTTTATTTTGTTTTTTTTTTTTTCATTTTATTTTAACAAAGATTGATGTAATTTATTTTAACTCTGCTTACTTTCATTTAATTTTGGTTTATTTTTTATTTTTTCAGTCAGTGTCAGTTGCAGCCTTGATACTTGCCACCAAATCGTAATGTAGTGTGTCTACCGGTTAATGCGCGTATTTCCATCGTTACAACAGGCAGTCAGATTTGCATTGCAAGTAGCAGCTGCTGGATGTTGAAAGTCAGGCCAGCAATTATTGCTTTCCTCTACCCCTGAACTAAGCTACTTCTCGTAGTCTTTCCTTCACTAGCAACTTTTCACATTTCCCATTTTCATTTCGCTTGCAATTCGCATCTCTACTACTACAAGCGTAGGAATACATACATACATACATACATATATTTTGCTTAATTTTGCTACAAACCCAAGCTAGCAAAGAATGAAGAGTTAAAAGCATTAAAAAATAGCAACATGGATGCAGGCAACAAACATTCGCAATTTGTAGTAATGAACTTTAGATGCGGTTGTATAGTCGGCGTATTCGTCTTTGGCCCCCCCATCCCACGTTTCAACCAAACCACCTTGGCGCGAAAGTGTTAGCACGTCTGCATTTTAGTATGAGTATGTGCGTTAGTATTCGTAAGTTTATGGGTCTATTTTTATGTGCGCCTGAACTTGTTGGTGCCACAGACGCCGCCATTGTATGCGATGCCAGTGAGAAAAACTTTTCGGATTTTTCCTCTTTCTTTAGCTGAACGAAGAAAACTTTCTGTTTTATGGTTTTTGCTGCAGAGTGGCATAGCATGCCTATTATTGCTTATTTTCATGTTTGCTGTTAACATTTTCACATTCAAGAATTCTACAAATAAATGCTCTGCGATTGTTCAAAGTCAGTTGCATTTTCGCATCCACTGTTTATTTTGACTTTTCGCTTTTTCTCATACCAGTAACCGTCCCCATATATACATAGATATCTAGGTGCATACTTGTGTGTATATTTATAGTTTGCAATAAAGGTCCAAGTTCAATGGTGTTAATGCACAAGAGAATAATGATTTCTTTTATTTGAAACAAAAAAAAACCATTTAGAAACATGTTGATGTTGTAAATTTGATTGTATGGCTAATTGCAAGTGTATGTCTGAGAATAGCAATCTTTAGATTGAATTAATTATTATTCATGTTTTGGCATCTAGGTTGGCACGCGATAATATGTGTTACTTACAGGGCAATTCTGGCAACTGCCTTTCAACTCACCACAGTCTTTCGAAAGACAAAAGGCTTTCGTAAGACAATTGGCTAGTCTGGCAACTATCTTGAAAGTTTTTTTCTGCCTTTCGAAAGACTATTTAAAAGATCTGTTAGCGAGGAGGTTTTAGGTTTATTTCGTTTGCCTTTTATCAGTAAACTTTTTAAAAATTAAATTAAATTAAAAAAAATACTTTTCTTTTCGACACAATAAAAACTATAATAAAAAAAATTACATTAAAAAAATAGCAACAATATATAAACAAGTTTCTAAAAATTAAATTAAATCTAAAAATTAAAAGAAACTTAAATTAAAAAAGAAAAAATTAAATAAAATAAGAAAATGAAATGTGTAAAAATTAAATGAAGTTAAAAAAAATATTTTTCTTTAAAAAGAATCTAAAAATTTAAAGGAAGATAATTTAAAAAAATACTTGAGTTAAACTAAAACAACAAAAGTTTCTAAAATTAAATTAAATTAAAAAAAATATATTTTTTTAAATAAATAAAATCTAAAAATTAAAATTTAATTAAATTAAAAAAGAAAATTATATTAAAATAAAATAAAATAGGTTTCTAAGAACTAAATGAAATTACAAAAAAAAATTCTTTTGAAAACAATTAAATCTAGAAATTAAAAGATAATTGAAGGGGTTAGAATAATAAGGGTCTAAGTGAAATTATTTGAAAATATAAGTTATACCCATATTTGTGTTATTTGGTGACAAAGAGATCCAAGTCATTTCGGGCATTGTAGTGCCATCTATTGATCGGGCAATAAACGCACTAAATGCATTTACCCACAATTTACAATATGTAATCAACTTTAACCTTAATTATCTCAAAACAATGTCAGACGTACTTAGATCCTTTTGATTCTAACCCCTTCAATTACCTTTTAATTTCTAGATTTAATTGTTTTCAAAAGAATTTTTTTTTTTGTAATTTCATTTAGTTCTTAGAAATCTATTTTACTTCAGGGTTGGTGGAGGGGTCTTTTGCCGGGAACTCTCCATCAATACTTTTTTCAGGCTTCCGGACCACTGCAGTGTCTTTCAGGCGGAAATAGCTGCCATTAAGGAAGCGGCTGACTCATTGCTGAAGAGTGTGATGCCAGTTAGGGAGGTCGGTATATACTCTGACAGCCAGGCGGCTATCAGGGCCCTGAATGCTATGATGGTACGCTCAAGATCGGTTAGGGAATGTCTGACCTCTCTATCTACCGCAGCGGAGTACTTCCGAATCAGACTCATTTGGGTGCCACGCCACAGTGACATTGCGGGAAACTGCGGTGCTGATGAACTGGCAAGGAGGGACACCCTTGAAACTCTATCACCGAGTAGGAAACAGCTGGGGGCGCCTTTGTCCTCCTTTGGTGCACTTTTGGAGGGTTGGGCCGCATGTAAACTCAATGTAGCGCTGGGCTAAAACTGGGCATGCGCAATTGCTAGATCCTTCTGGCCTGATGTGGATCGGGGGCGGTCAAAGGAACTCCTTATGCTTGCGAAACCCCAGCTCTCACTAGTAGTGGGGGTTCTGACAGGCCATTGTGCGATTGGTATCCACGCGGTAAGATTGGGAATTCTAACTGATCCCTTTTGTATTAGTTGTCAAGAGGTTGTCGAGGTGGAAACATCTCAACACTTGCTGTTCGACTGTCCGGCTTTTGCGAGGTTGAGATGGAAACATTTTGGCTCGCATATCTTGTCTAACCCTGGGGTGCTATCAGGCATTGAAATTAGCCGCATTCGTAATGACTTTATGGGCTCACGGCGCTTCGCCGACTAAACTTACGGTCTCCGTTCAGTTCTAGTGGTATCACAAAGGACAATCTCTTAATTGTCCAAGTGCGTCCCTTGTATGGGGCAACCACTATAACCTAACCTAACCCCTTCAATTACATTATAAAAAGGAAATAAATTAAATCAATAAAACAAAAAAAATTAAAATAAAAAAAGAAAAAAATCGTCTGCTCGAGGACTCGAACTTCGGAGCTCGGAATGGCACGCCAGTGCTTTGTTTACTCTGCCATTGCCACAAGGACCCCAAACAAAATGATATATATCCACGGTGTAGCGAACAAAGGTGGCGCCATCAGTGGTACCGCTACTTTGATTTTGCCGATTTTGACAGATGTGGCAGCGGCAAAAGAAATTTGATAATAAGTGAAAAATCAGTTAAAATTGTGTTGAAATTGCCGTCGGAGTCGGGTATCTTAGGAAAAAATCCAGTAAAAAACAAATAGTACATAAGTCATATTTACTCGTTATTGATATCTGTGTCGCCACTAAAATTAATAAGCTAATATGTAAATATGCATGAACATATTTTGAGTAAATACAATGTAGTTATAGTATCAATTGATTAAACATTTTGAAAATTCAAAGTCACTAACCAAATATTATGAGCCTACCTCAATTCCGAATGATGAACCCCAACACAGAATGATGAATTATCTAATAGATTAGTAGATGTGTGGACTTCTCAAGAAATTTGCGATAGTTTTCGAAACAATGGGACATTTCAAATATTTTAGCTCATATACAGGGTGTCCGAGAAGTACCACGACAAACTTGAGGAGAAGGTAGGTGGGGGGTGAGTTCCCTGACAAGCAAACATTTTTCAGGTAAAAGTGTCACCGTTTTTTAAATTTAAAATTTTTTTTTTAAATTAAAAAATTGGGCATTTTTATGTGTTTCTTTAACTGTAGTAAGTACAATTTTTTTGAACTTTTTTTATTATTATTATTTTTTTTTTTAATTTAAATGCTGTTAAATAAAATACATGAAAGGTCCGGTTTTTTTAAATTCAAAAAAATTTAAAAACCGTGACACTTTTAGCTGAAAAATTTCTGCTTATCAGGGAGCTCACCCTTACAATGTGGGTGTCAAAAGAAAGAGGTTTGAGCAAGATTTTTTCGAAAATATTTTTGAAGAGGGTTGCCACCAGTTTGATAGTAAAATTAATTAAATTAATAAGATTAATACATTATTACAACATGGACATCAAGCGAAACAGATTTAAGAAAGCTTAATTTCGAAAATATTTTAAAGAGGATTGCCAACTGTTCAAAAGTGAAATTCAATTTAATGAAAAATTACAATGTGGCTGTCAAGCGATAGATGTTTAAGCAAATTTTGGTACGAAAACAGTTTTGAAGAGGGTGCTGCCTGTTTAAAAAATTAAATTCAATTTAAGTGAACATTTGTAAAATGGAATATCTTTCATCTATACAGTTAAGATTTTTCACCTTTTCCAAATTTCAAAAAATTTGTCCCGTTTAAGCTGAATTAAATATAACAATGAGATATTGAAATTTTTAAAAATAATTTCCCCCTATAAAAAAATGGTAAAAATTTACATATAGTACAAAGACTAGCTACGAAATGATAAGCTGTTTATTTTTATACTGAAATGGCCTGGAATATCGAAACAATGAGCTACTTTTTTAATAAATTTTTTTATTTTCGGCGGTATAATTTATTTTCTATTTTTTCCATCTGAAAACGTAAGACTAAACCATATTTATTATTATTTCATATTTTGTCTTAAAACTAACCCAATAGGTGCCGCCGGAGTCGGGTTATCTTAAGAAAAAATCCAGTAATAAACAAATAGTACATAAGTCATATTTGCTCACAGCAACGACTCATTTCCTGGCTATTGATCTCTGTGTCGCCACTAAAATTAATAAGCTAATATGTAAATATGTATGTACATATTTTGAGTAAATACAATTAGTCGTAGTATCAATTGATTAAACAGTGAGAAATTTAAAGTCACTAATCAAATATTACAAGCCTACCTCAATTCCGAATGATGAACCCCAACAAAGAATACATTAACATATGTATGGACTTCACAAGAAATGTGTGATAGTTTTCGAAACAAAGGAACGTATTAAATATTTGAGCTCATATACAGGGTATCTGAGAAGTACCACGTATGAGGAGAAGGTAGGTGGGGGCGAACTCCTTGATAAACAAAAATGTTTAAAGTAAAAGTGTCACCGTTTTCTAAATATTGATATTTTTTTGAATTAAAGAAAAATCGGGCCTTTTCATGTATTTTCCTTAACTGCATTTACAAACAAGGCTATATACATTTAGTAATTTTTTTCTTTTGTTAAATTTACATGCTGTTAAAGAAAATATATATGAAAAGGCCCGATTTTTTTAAATTCAAAGAAATATCAACATTTAGAAAACGGTGACACTTTTATCTGCAAAATTTTTGTTAATTAGGGAGCTCTACCTCCCACCTACCTTCTCCTCTCGTTTGTCGTGGTACTTCTTGGACACCCTGTATGTAAGTATTCGTAACGTATTTAATTTAATTCTAATGATCAATATTATTTCAGCAAATTAAATAAGATAATTGGAACAATACGCTTTTGGGAATGATAAAGCACAAAAATTCGTGTACGCTGAGAATGTTAAGGCAATAAAATCGATGTACGTTGCACATTTATGTACTTAAGTGGTATATAGAAATGGCGCTTTATTGTTATTTAAGTAAATAAAGTTGATAAATATTTAAGTGGAAAAGACGAAGATAACAGAGACATATATGTATGTACACAATTACATTATTAACAAGTAAAGAAGTCTAAGTTCGGGTGAAACCGAACATTAGATACCCGGCGCACGTATTAAACATCGTGTTTTCACAATTCTGAAACTTACCGTTATATGGTAAACAGGGGTGTTTTTCCTATTTCAAACATCTCTATAATATAAAAATAAGTCGGGATTTCCTTCCTGACGCTATAACTCCAGAACGGGCTCACCTATCCAAACCAAATATTTAGGCTTTGTTCGCACTATTCAGTAGATGGTTTGTGTTTTGAAATTTTAAGAATCGGATACCAGGGTCTCGAGATATAGGCCAAAACGTGGACCCGGGTAACCC
>JAPVRG010272630.1:19478-31268 GCA_029783565.1 Rhagoletis cerasi
TTGGTCCTTCCGTTCGTGGGCGCCATTTCTTTCGTTGTCCACCCATGCGTACCGAATCGAAAGATATTTTGACCGGAGTCTCGTCATCCATGCGTACAGCTTGCCCAAGCCAGCGTAATCTTTTTATTTTTATGCGCTTAACTATGTGTTCGTTGTCAAAAAGCTTGCACAGTTCATCATTCCATCTTCTTCGGTACTCGTAGCCCGCGTAAAAAGGGCCATATATCTTGCGTAGAATAGTTTTCTCAAAAGCTCCCAATGCTCTCATCGTCAATGTTTCTGTGCCATATAAAAGCTCGTCCTTTTGTGGGGCGTAATTTTTGTTCGCCGAGAGGGCTCTGCTTTTCAATTGCCCCCCGAGCATAAACTAGCACCTGTTGTCAAGAGTTTTTATTCGCTTGATCTCCAAGTTGACATTGTTGATGGTGTTTATGCTGGATCCTAGATAAACAAAGTGCTTCACTTCCTCAAAGTTATAACTGCCAACAGTGGCATGTGTCCCAAAACGCGGGGACTTTTTATATGTTGCCAGGAGGTACTTTATCTTGTCCTCATTCACCGCTAGACCAACCTCTTTCGCATCTTTTTCTAAGCTATAAAATGCTAAGCTGATGTCCCTTGTTCTCAGGCACAGGATGTAAATAACATCTGCCTACGCCAGCAGCACCGCGCTTTTGCTGTATATGATGCCGCTGTTATTCAGAATGGCAGTTCTTGTTACGCTTACCAGCATCAGATTGAAAAAGTCGCACGACAGTGAATCGTCTTGTCTAAAACCTTGTTTGGTCTCAAACTTCGCGGATAGGTCCTTCCGTCGGTAATTGGCGCATACAGCGGGACTTCCTTTCTGTGTCGCCATTCAAAAGCGTTGAGAAGTATTCCCTCGGAAACAGATGAATGCGGATTTTTTTCCATTTTCCAATGCATTATATTTTTCTGACTGAAAAATAGTCGAATTTTCTTCCAAACTATGTACATATATGTATTGTATTAAGTATCTAAGTATCGATCTACATATAAGTTAATATAATTAATTTTAATGTACATAATAAGTCGGATCCAGGTGCTTCACGATTAGCAGGTTTTAGAGGATTTACAGGAAAAGCTGATTTTGCCATTAATAAACCTTATGGAAGGCGGCCACCGGGAACAGCTTCGTTTAAAAACCTGCAAATCGTGAAGTACCTGGTACAGACTTAATGTGAACGTACAAAAGTTTACATTATTTCCTTTATTCACAGTGTTACCGCAATGAGGGTCCAACGCCTTTCCGCCCTTCCATGCCAAGCTTAGTTAAATATAAAAGTGAAATACGTAAAGATTTCTTTGAGGACATCGGAGGAGTAGTGGGTGTGTAAGTAAATATTCATAGCTTAATATATTAAAAGGCTATTAAAAGGTCATTCATTTTGTGTAAAGATTAAGATGAGAACTACGAAGGGGATTGCAAAACATTTTTCTTAGATCCGAGACCAATTTATTACTATGAGATCTTTAAAATAACTTGGTGATTAAGGCGCATCCCTTACGAATATAAAAAACCAACACTTTGAGCGTATTTTTTGCTAAGGTCCCGTCGAACAGATACCTTCTCGACGAATGATCTCCTTATTACATATTGTTTTTTAGCACACCAAATGGATAACCTTATACTTTACTTACATTTCACTAAAGATTATCTTCTCTTTTTTTTGCTATTGTATAGACATGGCGAACCCTGGCGCCAATTCCGTTCACGAGTACAAAAGCCGGTACTGCAGTTATCAACCATCAGACGATACTTGAAGCCCTTGGAGGTGGTGACGAACGATTTTCTAGAACGCTGTGAACAACTTTTAGATGAGAATTCGGAATTACCAGAGGACTTCGATAACGAAATCCACAAATGGTCGCTGGAGTGTGAGTACTATGTGGCGTTATGCAGTCTCGGTTTCTCGGACATGTATTTTCAGTACTGTTATGCTAATCAAAGCATTGTATTCTCCTCCATTTGACAGGCATTGGACGAGTTGCACTCGATACAAGACTTGGTTGTTTAGAGCCTAATCTTTCGTCAGAATCTGAGCCACAACAGATAATCGACGCTGCAAAATATGCGCTGCGGAATGTAGCTACGCTTGAACTGAAAGCTCCATATTGGCGTTATTTTCCTACACCTTTGTGGACACGATATGTTAAGAATATGAACTTTTTCGTGGAGTAAGTACCGGAAAGCTGTGCATAGGCTATCGGTTGGCAATTCTGATTTTCTCACTGTTATTTTTAACCCCCCTACCAGAGTTTGTATGAAGTACATTGGTAATGCCACAGAGCGTTTGAAGCAGCACGGTCCCAGTCGCGACGGCGAGCCATCTTTGCTGGAGAAGATCATTCTCGCGGAGAAAAATGAAAAAGTAGCCACAATCATGGCGTTGGATTTGATTCTAGTGGGCATAGATACGGTAATAAAAATTGAGTAAACATTCGAGACTTTTTTGTAATGAACACATTGCTTTCCCCAAATATGTACATAGATATCCATGGCCGTTTGTTCCATTCTCTATCAGCTTGCAACACGTCCTGCCGAACAAGAAAAAGTGCGTGAGGAACTAAAACGGGTATTAGCTGATGCGGATACTGAACTATCCATTCAACGACTTGAACAGATGCACTACCTGAAAGCGTTTATTAAAGAGGTCTTCCGCATGTACAGCACCGTAATTGGCAATGGTCGCACGCTGCAGGAGGATACAGTCATATGTGGATATAGGATACCAAAAGGCGTGAGTAGTTTACAAAGTTTTGTTTTAGCGTATTTTTTGAGTAATAATTACAGGTGCAAGCGGTTTTCCCCACTCTGGTTACTGGACAAATGGAGGAGTTTGTCTCAGACGCGGCAACCTTCAAGCCAGAGCGTTGGTTAAAATCGAATCAAGGTGGCACAGAGAACCAATTACATCCATTCGCATCGCTGCCTTATGGGTATGGTGCGCGAATGTGTTTGGGTAGACGTTTCGCTGACTTAGAGATGCAAATTCTGCTGGCTAAAGTAAGTTGAAGTTAGGTAAAAAAGGGAAACGGTATCTGTTTAAGGTCGTTGACCATGTCCATGCGATGTAGTATAATGTACTCAATAAATCATTTTTTATATGCTTAAGGTACTCGTAGTTATTAACAAAATAGTTTATTGCTGTAGCTTATTTTTTTTTTATTTAAAATCTAGAAAATATAAAAATTTCCTTAGACTCTTTACAGTTAACAAATACAATGTAATTACTTATTAACTTGTTCATTCAGTAACTGCTTGGAATTAGATTTTGGTAGTGAAAAATCGATGTCAAAAGAATATGGGAGCTTATTTTATTCCTTCATCGCTCTGGCGTTTGGCGAATTGTTCTTACTCGATTTAATGCAAAAGTATCGTGATTTCGGAGGCTTCTAGAGGGAATATTAAAACTTCATATAAATACATAAAATTAGTTGCGAATTCATATACATACATATGTACATTTATTAATACATAATATCTCTATTTCCCAATTTTTTCAGCTTCTTCGAAGTTATAAATTGGAATACAATCACAAACCTTTGGATTATGCAGTCACATTTATGTACGCTCCAGATGGTCCATTGCGGTTTAAGATGACTAGAATTGAATAAATGCATCAAAAACATTGGAAATATTTGCATATGCCTTGGTACATTCAGGGCGGGTCAATTGATCAATAACCGATCAAAAAATCCCGATGTCACTCAGTCTAAAATTCTCCTATTCACAACAGAAAACCGAATAGAGCTTCGAACCCCGGTACTTCAACGCATCGTAGTCAAAAGCAAACGCAGTCATACTTTTGTTTTTTTCGAATACTGAGAGTCAAGACATGGTTTTAATTGTATTTTGTTATGCAATACTGGAATTCGTTCTTTTGTGTATGCGTTGTATCTTGTATAAGTGTAACTGAATGACAGTGTGATCGTTTCTGCTAGTGGTACAAGAAATACACTTACAACAACAAATCACACGCTCATCTAGTTACACTTACTCAAGATACAACGAATACACAAAAGAACAAATTCCACTAATTATTTATAGAAAGTTAAAATTTCATCAACGGAAATCGATCCGTATTTTATGTAGATGCGTATGTATGTATCTTAAGTAATGTGTATAATTTATTGTTTAACTTAGATGCTTTTATAAATTATTATAAATTAATAAATACATGTTTATCGGGCAGGCTCAGAGATTCACTTCCGATTTGAATTTCAACAAAAATCCGACATTCGGGGTTCTGCGTTTCACTTTCCCAGTTTTATTTCCACTCTCACTCGGATTCCAGAACCTGCATGTAAAACTCGGAATTTGCAGCACAAATCTCGAATGTCGGATTCAAAGTAAATTTGGTTGAAATTCACTCAGAAGTGAATTGCAGAACCTGCCTTTATATAACAAATATATTTTAGCGTTTTAAATACCTTACAATAAACAGTAAATATACCACAAAAGTTTGTTTCTGATATCAAAGGGCAGTAGGTACAGACATACTTTCAGTTATATGAATGTACATACAAACGTTTATTCTTTTCCTAAAATAATTACTACAGTCTGTTACGCATTTCTACAATCTGTTACAACAACCAAACTACTTTCGTTTCCAAGCTTTGTACCAATTCTTAATAGTTTTCAAACTTTGTTCACCATCCAGCTTAGTATCTCCTTTTAATTCAAATACAATCTCTGGTTTGTAGGATTCACGAGCCTCTTCCAACACTGTGCCGAAAATTTCGCATTCAAGGTTAGATTTAAGTTTCTTTTCATTGTATCCGCGCTCCTTAAGCCGATCAAAGAGTTGTGTATTCGAGCAAGTTACAACAAAAATAGCTTGGAACCAACGTTCTGGAAAGAAATCACAACCATGATATTCGACAATATTGCCACCTTGCTGCATGAATGGTTCCATGTAATCCATGAGCTATAGACAATTAAAACATTCATTTATTTGCTATTATTGCAATAAAGTAATAACTAAGTACCTACCTTGTCCTCATCGAGTAGTGGACATTCGTATTCGTCATCGTACTCCTCAACAAAATCCTTTTCCTTCGCAATTTTGGAGCAATCCAGCCAATTGAGTTTTAGTTGTTCTGCTATTCTTTCGCACAAGTAAGACTTTCCCGCGCCAGGTGTTCCTAAAACCATAATAATTTAATAAATAGTGGAGTGCAGAAATTGTAAATACTTGAACGGCGCTGGCCATAAGACGCCAACATGCATACAAAAGTTTATTGTACTACGTTTTTATTTATACCTGTAATTAATATATTAGGCCTGGCGTCCACCTTCTCATCAGTTGTGGCCATTTTTTTATTTAATAACAAACGTAGTTACTTTTGTTTACTATACAAGCAATAGTAAAATTTAATTTTGCACAAGCGCGTGTTTTTCCGCGGAGGCAGTTAAATGTCAAAAAGAAAATGCAAATGAACAGCTGGACAGCTAAGACACAAACCAGTAGCAAATCACTCGAAAATTTCCATAAAAAATGCTTCAATTGCAATTACTAGGACGTGGCCACATTAAGAAATTCTCATTCAAACGACTATTTCTTTTCAAAATCTAATTGGTCTTATCAGTTTTTCAAAGAAGTATTGAGACCCTATACAGGTGTAATTAGATAATAGATTATTTGCATTCATATGAAAAAAAATTATTCATGTAGGTATGATCGTTTGGTGAAAAGATATTGATCGCTACCTTCCGGATTTAAACTGCAATAAAACTATGAAAGTTTGTAGGACACTGAGAGGTTAGTGTTGTTGTTTTTACATGTTACTGCTCTTTTTTTGGAATAGCGAATGCAATTTTTCTCAACGGATACATGTACATACAAACTTACAAATGTAGCTCAAGGTCACAAGGTGTAAAACAAGGAGCATGGTCAAAATTTCATTTTGTAAGTAGATTGCATATAGTGCGGATCGTTTATTACACGCGTAGTTTGTGCTGCATCCACCTTAAAAGTGTGGGTTATCACTAAGATAGAATTAGAATGGAAGCAAATAATCCATCACACGATTTACAAACTCAGTCAGTAGCTAAGGGTTGCGCTTTGAAAATGTCGAATAATGCACTTTTAGTCAACATATCTCCGGCTAAATCACAAATTGGGCCAGATACTTCAATTTCCTCAAACAGCACTACCACAGTCGATTCCGCACCACGCAATATTCATATTCCATACATCCTGAATGGGGAGCTCTTTGAAATACAGACGCAAGACGGTGAGAATGTAACTGTCAAATGTTGTAATTGTCCACCAGATCGAGTGTATCGGGGTAGCGTGCGTTCAACAGGCAATTTTCACATGCACATAAAGGTAAAAACCAATTTGAAAATATTTAAATTTATATGCAACTCATTTCATAACTATTTTTTTTTTTTAATGTTTTATTTAAACTCCAGCGGCGCCATCCAGATTTAATGGGGAAAATTTATGATATGAAAGTAAACGCTTTAGTTGAACGGAGAGATCGCTTTCTGAAAAATCGTAAATCTAGTAGGCGTCGAAACACCAACACCACTGGCAAGAAGGGGGCCACATCGCGTAGTGGGCAACGCTTGGCATGTTCGTCGCAACCATCTTTGGAATTATTTAAAATCAAAGCGGCCTTTCAACGACATCAACTACAACAGCAACAACAAAATCAACAAGATCAAAAAGAACTTAAAACTGAACAAAGCCCCGATAATATGCATAAGGTAAGACATTTAAAAAAAATGCTATGTAAAATATAAAAGTCATTCGAAATGGTCAGCTTTATTTTTCAAGATTTCTTTGGTTTAGTTTATCAACATTATTTCATTGCAACTTAAGTAGAAAAATAATTTGTATTTCTCTAGTAAATACTAAAAAGAAACCGTTACGATCACTTGAAATCATAAATGCCAACAATTGCTGTCCACTAGAGGCAAATACTTAGAGCATAGCAAACCGTTAAAATATCTCAACGCTTCGTTAGTGAAGCTACATATGTGCATATGTATGTATGCAAATATATTTGTGAGACTAATATGATAGCTCCGCTTTGTATAGTTGTTGGTGTTTTCATCGCTCCGTATTTCATACTATACGCTAATTTTTTCACTCTCGTTCTTTCAGTGGAATATGATCGACCACTTTCTGGCTACACCTGCATTTGAAAGAGCACATAATTTCACAATGATGGACACATATAATGAGCAACCACTCAATTATAGTCTCAAGGAATGTGCCAGTGAAGGTACCGTTCTTAATATTAACTATACAGAGAGAACTTCAGAGCTCGGTATAAAAGAAGCTAATACAACTATGAATTCGTATGTAAATGAAATGCCAGTGAGTAACGTACTTATGAAATGCATTACCTTTAAAGTAAATATATACATATGTGTATACGTACATATTAGGTGACAATGGTAGCAGACGAGCAAATAACGGGGTATGAAATACTGGCATCACAGGAAAACAATAATAATCGAACAGTTAATTGCATTTTGGCAAAACAAAATTCGCTCTCACAATTTACTCCACTCGCGCTAACTCAACATGATGATCATGCGGCACTTCATGCAAGCAACAGTGATCAGTCGTTTTTCGGCCGTGCAACTACAGTGAGCGCCGTAACCCCATGTCCAAGTGATGTTAGCAGTTATGATGGTAGTCAAGGTGCTAATAGCCGGCCTTATAATGTCAACTGTAATAGTTTGGGTTTTATTAAGAATGAACTTTCATTAACCGAAATACAACCAATTGATCTCTCTGTACGTGCATTGCCGTCGGGACTTTCAGAATCTTCAGGATTCGGATCCACAGTTGATGCAAAGCAAACTTCTGGACATGCTACCTCTACCTTCAGTGTGTCTGAAGGAAATATAAAATTTAATGAAGTCATTTTAGTAGTGGCTAATGCGTTGCAGAACGTACATCGAGAATTACAATCCCACAATCAAACTAATAGCAATTGGCTCAATTTAGAAATAGCGAAATTCAAGTTTTTACATCCTGAATTTCAATTTCAATATTGACCGCGCTATAAAACTTTGATAGCAATCGCCTCTTGGTGATATCTAGCTGGTCTAGAAATTTATTATATTATCTGCTCACAGTTCAGTCAAATCGTTAAGTTACACTTTTTTTCTCTGAAATTTTCCATTTTAATAGTGGATTAAGTTTAAGCGCCGTTTTGTTAAATATTTAAGTATAAATAGTTAGTATTAAGCTCATCCAATGATATTTACTTCACACCTTTGAATTATGGCTTTAAGTTGAAATTGAAAAAAAATTTACTTTAATTGCTCTAAACACATTTAAGAACTATAAATATGTACAGCTTACAATAGTAAAGTATCTATTTAGATGGCTTATCGAATATTTGTGTAGGCCTGTAAATAAATTCGTGAGTAAAAATTAACCACTCTAATTTAAATAATTGATTCGTGGCAGTGGAAGCCAGATACATACTTATGTAAAGTATGTAGTATTAAATATATGGTGAAAACATAAAAACCCATACTCTAAAAATGTATGTACATATGGACATATGTATGTACTTCGATTAATGCGCATTGAATCTTAAATTACATTTACGTATGTATGTATGTATATTTATTCCCTGCCAGCAATTGGAAGATACTTTTATCGCCTATCGCCACGATGATACCTCTTCGTCACTATTGAAAGTTATTAAAATGAAAAACAAAAAAACATTTCTATCGGTTTTCTATCACCTTAACAGGTTATCGAACGATTTTTACTTTTAAAATTTTCTCAATTTGTTTGGCTTTTCCAATTATTGTGCAAGCAAATATATTTGAATAAGTAACAAATACTAAAATTACGTTTAAATGTTGAGCAGATGTGTTATATGATCAATTATGTTAATGCTCTCCAATTTCCACTATAAATGTTTGGAAATGTTAAGATGAAATTTCGTGTAAAATGGGGGCGATTGAGCTTGTAATCTAAGCCGCAAAATGGCATATATAATTCTTCGGATATGCTTGCAAGCTCGAAGGTATCCCAAATTCCCCATTACGTTTTATCGAATATTTAACTTTCCAAAGAATCTTCTGTAACACGTCTGACTTTATCTCACAAGTTACTTTTATTCTTATCGTATCATAAAGACGCGACGTCTTGGTGGAACAGTCCCTCTCGAAAGCGGATAAGAATTCGAAAAAATAGCGATATCGTCAGCGATGATTTTCACAGAAATGTCGTATCGAATTAGTGACTTCCGCGATAGAAAATGCTGGCAGGGTTGTTTCTGTACATACACATGTTTGTACAGGAGAAATTTTTATATTTTTATTGCATATGTACAAATGTAAAGAGCCTTTCTTAAGATGCAAACCACTTTCGTGCATTTTAATATATGGCTTAAAGCTTCGCTCGTGTGTAATAAGGGATGTTTCAGAATCGAATTATTGAAAAATATTGTTTAGTGACGATAATTACTTTTATACTAGATAATAGTTTAAAATTTTACAAATTATTTAAACACGAGAAGGTTTCATTCAAATCTTTTAAATTGGAGTATTAAATAGCATCAGTTTTTCGAAGTCGTTTGGAATGGTTTGGTAGGCTTATTTGTTTAAAACTACTAAAATTTCATTTTATTCAGATCAAGAGAGTTAATGCATATTTCAACCTTTAATCAAATATTCATAAGATGTGTAAGTTAAAAATTTGAAGTCCCTGTGCAATTAAAGATATATGCATACATCTACGAATATGTATCTACATCGAAATATAAATGTACAAACATACATATGTATTATGTACATATTCAAAGCGAAAGCATCAATTTTTATTCTAAAGCATTGAAAAGAAATTAATTATCGCGATTTTTGCATTTTTTCATCCTCTTTTACACTTGCCGATTCTGTGTAAGTCACCACCGCTTATCAATTGACGTCGTTCGGGGTTGTTTCCCTAAGTTTCACCAAGACGAACCCCCAGGCATAAATACAAAAAATTACTCTCATCTCTCGTAAGGGTGTTTTTTACATACATAATTGTGTCCCAGCCTGCCAGTCATCCATCCAGCCATGCTTTTTAACTACCTACCCCTTCCACCGTCACTTTTTATACAATCTTACCACATGGGTATTGTTTATGATTTAAAAAAGAGACACAAAAGCAGGTACGTGCTCATGTACTCCTAACATAAACTCAGACAGAATTATGTAGATAAGGGTAGAAAAAAAAACTAATCTCGCTTTTTTACTAATTACAATGATATCGAGAAACGAGCAAGCAAGAAGGAAATTCTAATTTTTGAGTCAGTTGTTTGGCGTATTTCATCTCAGCCACAATCATTCTCCAATCTTATTGCAATTATTTTTTATTGCTTCTGTAAAATATACATTATACATACATAACTAATAAAATATGGAAAAGAAGAAAGAGTATTTACGGTGTTTGATGCTTTTCTATTTTCGAAAAAATAAAACAGCCACTGATACCAAAAGGAAAATTTGTGCAGTATATGGTGAGGACGCTGTTAGTGAGCGTGTTGTCCAAATTTGGTTTTCAAAATTTCGTAAGGGTGACACAAGCTGTGTTGATGGACAACGTACTGGTCGTCCAGGTGTGGCAGATAGTGACAAAGTGAAAATGTTAATTGAAAGAAATCCTCATTTCACTACAAGAAAAATTGCGGAAATTATTAGTCTATCGGAAAAAACCGTTGCCGACTACTTACAACGCCTTGGATATATACTCGATGGCGATGGCTGGCGCTTTGATGATTCTGCTCCAAAGTGTACTGAAAACGACAACAACACGCCACATCTGGACGCAGAGGAAAGTGCTGTAAAAGCGAAGACATTCGAATACTGCAACAAAGAATTTGCATACGAAGAACAGTCTCTCAATTGTGGTGTTCAAATTGCCGCAACGGAAGCAAACATCTGTGCTCATCGAGCCCCCACAGACTCATTCATAGATTTTACGTATGTTGGAAATGATAGTTACCACAGCATCAACGAAAAAGGCAAAGAGAATGATGATACTGGCAACACTGCCACAAATGTTTTACCTTCATTTTCGGAGTACTTTTCTAATGTGTAAGGAAGACATTTGTTAATTGTTCAAAATCTGTTGTTTTTTTTTAAATCATTAACGATTTTCTTACATTCTCCAGCCATACCAGTTACCTTAGAGGTGGCAGCGGATATTGTGCAATCGAAAATCGCAACATCAACACTGTGGAGACATTTAATGGCGGATATCCGTTAAAGGGTTATGATTAAATTTATATCTAGTCAACAAAAAATGAAAAAAGTTGCAATCAAAGTAGACTTACGTCTCTAATAATAACGAATAGTTCCTCTTTACTGCGAGTATACACTAATTTATTGTAATATTATACATACATACATAAATGTATTCGATCAAATCTTGAAAAAGAGCATTTACATACTCTTTGTATATGTTTTTTATTTCAATATTGTATAATTTTAACAAAGCGTCATGTGAGACGCGACTGACCAAAGTAATGATCATTAATGTAAGCGAAACTATGATTCCTATTTAAATGGCCTAAAATAAATAAATATATATTTTACTGAAACTTCACAGATTTCTTATTTCGTTTCCATGCAATTCAATACAGTGCAAATCAATCAGGGTTTGAAATTGCTTGACTATTTTCAATGCATTCGCAATTGCTTAGCTACGACTACGAAAAATAAATCAGCAGCAGCAAACAGCAAAAGCGAAAGGAGACATGAAATCATTTGCTTCTGCTTACACAGCAGTTTGTTTT
>JAPVRG010272636.1:8952-22097 GCA_029783565.1 Rhagoletis cerasi
CTTTTCGTGGACGCCTTAGCCATTTCCACAGCTTATGAATGGAGGCCACATATTGTAGCTAGAATATTTCTACATCTTTTCCCAAATCCCCCGTCTGTATTGCACTTGTAAGTGGCACTAAAGCGAAGAAGGCCAACTTGAATATCGCTACGCTGAAGTGGCGTTAAAGTGTCAGGCAGATCAGGTGTTTTGAACGGTGAATAGGTTGAAGGAGATATATAGCCTTAAACAGCTGAAAACTCTTGTCTTATGGCGGTGTAGTAGAGAAGTGTATTTTTTGTTAAATTTAAAGGTGATCAGACCAAAAAAAAAACCAAAGGTATTGCATTAGTAAGAAGGTACAATGTACTTAGACCAAATACATCGTATTCTATTATAAAAAAAATACAAAAGCAAAAAAAAATTAAAATAATAAAAACAGCAAAGGGAGCAGATACAGTGAATGGCGCTAAGCATTCGGGCCAGCAGCACTTGTTATCCACGAAATAGCCTCTTCAACGCGTTTATTCTTACGCAGACCCCCCAAGGGTCATAGGCAATTTCGATGCTTTGATGTTTTTGGAGGCGTGTTGGCTTTCCTTCGCATAGCAATGCGGCTAAGCAGCACAAATAAAAAATGGGGAGGAAGAACAAATAAGTAATTGCTGGTTAAAGTTGCAACTTGCAAGTTTAGAGGAAAACAAAAATCAAACGAAATAACAAGAAAACAGTTACAAGCTAAAAAAAGAATTTAAGTGCAAGTAAAAAAAAGTAGTGAAAAAAAGTAAGAACAGCCAATAACTGAGAGGAAAAAATAATTTTAGTTACAACGAAATTGCTTTGGGAAAATGCATTGTTAGAAATTCATTAATCATTGTATACTTTGGGGCATTGTGGGTCATCGTTTTGTGGTTAATACTCGTACCTGTATGGTTATGCTCTTTCACTCACCTAATATGTAGCTGTAGCTGTGTATGTAAGTGTGTGGAAGAAATGCAGCGCAAATGGCAAAGGGGCGCACTGGGAAGGTGGAAGGTGGCAACCAAATAGGTGAAAATAAATGGTAATAAAGCACAAAAAAAAAACTGAATGATAAATTAATTGGGCGAAAAATGAATGTAGTAAACAATTTTTTACAAGCAGTGGAAAAATATCGTTAATTAAAAATTAATAATAATAATTTGTTAGCAACAGGAGAGATTGTTGGTATGCTGCCGGCCAGGCTAGTACAAAAAAAAACAAAAACGGTAATAATATCTTTTAAAAAGTGTGTAGTTTGAAATCTTAAAAAAATTATTTTTTTTCAAATAGAGTTGCCACTTATTTAAAAAAATTATTTGAGATAAAAATATGTAAAGTAAGTTTTGCAATAACACGAAAGGAATAATCTGCAGGTGGGAAGGACTTGGCTTCACTTGGCATTTCCAATTGGCGTCAGTTGACACAGAAGAGAAATGACTGGCGTGCTGTTTTGGACTCGGCCAAAATAGCTTAACCGGTTACAGCGCCAATAAAGAAGAAGAAGAAGAATTGAGATAAATAAAATAATAACACCAACGAATAACCTTTTGAGAAAGCTGCAATTTCGATATATTTTTTCAACAGGGGTGCCACCTGAATGAAATTTAAAATAAAATAAATAAATTTTTAATGCGAAAATTCAAATGAGTATGCAAAAAAACATTTTTAAGAAAAAATATTTAGCAGCGTTGCCACCCAGAAAATTTAGTAACGCACAGTTGAGTAGTTCCGCTCAGCTCAACAGTTGGCAACTATCCGCCATTTTTTCCAGCGCAAAATTTTTACGCTACCTGAACTCAACTTGTTGGCTCAGCCTAAACAGCTGATCGAAAAGACTAACGCCGCTTAGGTTCTCACATATTTTTTCACAAGGGTTGCCAACTTCCAAAAAAACAACAACTTAATAAGTTAGTGTATGTCTAAATAAGTAAAATACGCATATTCCATACGGCAGATAGTTTAATTCAGACTAATGAAAGAAAAAAATTACTGGCGTTGCCACCAGAAAAAATTTATACTAAATAAATTCTTAAAAGTAAGGGTATCAAACGAAAAATGTATATTTTGTTCTAATAAAATGTTTGCAAGTCTTCAAAAAATATCAAAATCTGTTATATTTTTGCTTAAGGCTGCCACCTGACTGTAATATAAAATTAGTAAAATAAGTTTTTGTGCAAAATATTCAGTTATTTATACATACCAAACTGCAGATAGTTAAAGGCGTTTCAATAAAAAAATATATATTTAGTCAGGTTGCCACCTGAATGAAAATAGAAATAAATTAAAATCCAATACAATATAAGAAAAACATAATTTGGTTATCAAACATAAAATATGTATACAAAAATATTGTATGCTAATAATATTTATGTACAGTGTTGCCACTTGTCAAAATATAAATGATAATTAATTTACTTGAAACTGACAAAAATTAAAATTAGGAATTTTACTTAAAAATTTTTTTTAACAAGAGTTGCCATTTATTTCAAGAATTTCAATTAGCTAAATAATCATATTAAATAAAAATCACGCTACTGTTTTTGACAGATCCACCTACTCGTTTGTCTAAGGTTGCCACCTACCAAAAAAACGTTTTATTGTAAAATATTCAAAGTTGTACAAAAATGAAAACTGGCTGTAAAAATTTGAATGCAATACTATTTTTTTCCGATTGCCACCTATTGAATATAATTTAAGTCAATGAAAAAGTATACAAAATTTTGCAATTCTTGTGAAAGGTTCGGCAGTAGATTTTATTATAGAAATATTTTTGAGTAGAGCTGCCACCAATAAAAAAATAAAATTAATTTAACAAACTTAAAATTGTATGACCGTCAAATACAGATATGTAGAAAACACAACGCTCTCTACAAAATATTCTTACTCTTAAAAAAAAAGAACAAAGTTTATAGAGTGAGACAATGAATCAAACCTGTAAAGCGGCTGACACTGCATTTTTATTGTGATTGGAAAGTGTTTTTACTTTTTTTTACAGAGACAAAGGTGAAGGCGGGTCAAAAAACCAAAATACCTCTTTGTTATATTTTCCTAAATACTTATTTGTAAATAAGGCGCTGTCAAAAGGGCGCTAAGTATTTAATGAGTGCCTTAAATGCCTCTATGTGTTTAAGTGAGTGAGTATACACTCTGACATCCCACTCGCTCGCTTGCGCGCAGTCGCACTTTTATGACACCTGAACGTCAAGTGCGCCAGGGCCTCACAGAGCATAGATGCCACACTCTGACATACGCACAACGACATCTACACATTCACTCATTTACTCCTGCGTAGGCTGTGGTAAGAGCCAGCACGTGACCACAAACGGCCGCTGTGGGTTGACGCATGCGCTTGCGCACTCAAACGCAACAAAAACGCGGAGGTTTGTTATTGTTCTTTGCTTGCTTTTTCATATACATTTTGTTCGTTTTTTTTGCTTTCTAAGCGCAGATAGCTGGTGTAGATGATACCCACAATTATCTACATACTAGTACATACATAAATGTGACCCAGAAAAATATACAGTACCTCTCGATTTTTTGAGCAAGTGAGCGCATGAAAAGCGATTTATTTTCAAAAGCGCTATAAAAATGTAATTATCTTAAGAAAATAAGCAGAACTGTGCGCGAAGGAAAATTTCGACTGCTTTTATTTTTTGAATTAGGTCAATGGGTTGGCTGGCTGCTTCGTTGTTTTTCTTCTACGCATAATAAGTGAAAGTAAATTTTCGGGCATGTGTTCATTATTAGATTGATGATAAGAAGTGGAAACCCGTTAGTCTTCGAAGTTTTTCGATTTGTTTTTTTGTGAAGACAAAGCCATTTAAATATTAGCATTTAACTCGACAAGCTTTTTAGTTGGCAAACTAAGCCAAAGGTCTTTTAAAGTTAAAGTATTTTGAAATAGCTTTCTTCTGATACCCGTATTATTTAATTTAAACTTTGAGTAGTGGCAACTCTGGTCCAAAATTTGCCCGTATTTAAGTTTTCTCGTACCGCTAATGCATAGTGCAACATAGAATAATCGATTTTACTGCTATATTCAGTAAATTATTGTTTTTAAAAGTGGCAACCCTGAAAAAAAAATACTTTTACATGCAACATTTCTTACGAATCTTTCGTTTTATGATCTTACTTGTATATCTTGTGCACATACATATATGTATTATTATTTGATCAATTCGTGATGGCAACCCTTTGTCAAAAATGTCCCTGAAAAAAAAATTAAATATTAAATACGACTTAAAATTAAATTTATATTTTGGTTAGCTGGCAACCTTGCTTAAGAGACATTTTTTAATGTTTTTGATACAAGTTTATAATGTGGCAACCAATTTCAAAATTTTTTTAGTTTAAAATTTTCATCATCATCTTCACCTTTTCCTTTTGATAATTTTAAGTGCAGGTCCCATATATAGGATGTGGCAACAATATTAACAAAAATTTTTCTATTTAAGTGTTCTCACAGATCTTATACAGATATTTTTTTCAGAACACGGCAACCCTGTGAGAAACCTTTTTTTCTGGATTAAGAATTAAAAAATGGAATTTTTTATGTTTTTCCTACAGCTTTGCGCTCCTGTTTGACTATCAAGTACAAAAGTTTCACTTATTCAAACATTTCAAATTTAAATTGGACTTTAAGCTTTTTTTCTTATGCCTTATACTTGAGACAGTTTTTGTAGTATTTTACATAGTATATTATAAAAAACTTTCTCAGAAAATGGCAACTCTTCGAAATTTTTATTTTGTTCTAAAAATTAAGAAATGGTTTTTTTGAAGTTTGTCACTGAGCTGAATGCTCGTATATGCCTATCTTATATAAAAACTACACATCTTCAATAATTTCTAGTTTAAAGTAGTGGCAACCCTGTGCTTAACTTTGTCGGAATTCAAGCCAGCTAATATACACCCAACGTTTGAACTGTGTTACACAATTTAACTTAATATTTGAAAAATAGTAGCATTTTCAAAAGATGGCAACCCTGCCCAAAACTTTTTGTATTAAAAATTTTCAGCTTAGGGGTTTCAAGCCGCTTTTTACAGTTATTTGCCTATTTAGTGTTAAAATTTCATTTACTCAATTACGCAAAACTTGAAATTTGGTAACCCTATGTCACATTATTTCGAATTTCAAGTTTTCTCACGCACGTTATGTTGAAAGCACATACATATTTAAAAAGTTTTTTATTATATTTCTTTAATTATTTTAAGCATTATTTTTTATTTTTTTGTTGTATGGCAACCCTACTGAAAAGTAGTTGCTTAATTAAATGTTTTACGATTGACTTCCATATCGCAGACTTTGATTTACATAAATAATTAATGTTTCAATAATTTTAAAAAGTAACATAGGTGGCAACCCTACTGTGAAGTATATGCGCATTCAAAAGTTCCCAAGTTTCAGTTGCATGATCTCAATTTTGTGGCTTTTAAAATGTTATTTTATTTCGTCTTTAAGGCTATTAATATCCACCTGGTGGAGAGAAAATTTTTTTTTTAAAAATTAGTTCAAAAAGCATACCACAAAACCCAAATAGAATGCAGAAGAAAATATACATACATACATATGCATTTTTTTTCTTCTTCAAAGTATGTAATAAACCTTTAACAAAAATATGCTAATTTTGGAAAAGAAATGCGCTGCTGAGTCAACAAAAGTGCGAAGAAATTGGAGGAAATACAAAAAAAACTTACATAGCGCCAGTCGAGACGAAGGTGAAACCATCAAAAAACAAATTATTATTGATGAGCTGTCAAAGCGAATGAGCGCATACGCTTTCGATTTCTATTAAAAAATTAAAAATTTATGTAAATGAAAAGTCTAAAAAAGCAAAATATAAAACTAGAAAATTAAAAAGAATTAAAAAGTTAAAAGTGGTAATAAGCAACCCGACAACGAGTTAAAAAGCACTGGGCGGTCTGCTTAAGCTTGTAAACATGCGATTTTTATTTATTTATTTTTTTCAAATAAATTCTGAGCTGGAAGCGGAATCGAATTAATTGACGTAATTTCTTGCGGAAAAAAGTAAATAAAAGAAAGTAGGCAAAATTCGAGAAATTAGACAAGTTAGTGAAAAAGAATTTAACTGCGGGTAGGCAAATGCAAAAAGAAAAAACAAAAACAAATTTCTAGGATGGGCGCTGACGAGGTCAAATGAGCGAGAGAGCCAAGAACTTTCGTTTTTTAAGTGAAATTCCACAAAAAATTCTTCAATAAAAGGGTACAGAAAAAAAATATGAGAAAATACGTAGATTTTTTGAAAAAAAAAAAGAAATTACAAATAAGATTTCTACCTCAAAGTTAGCTGCGCGTGTGCTACATTCCCACAAGCACGCATTTCTCGCTGCATCAAAGCAGCCAGAGCAGCAAAGGCAGCCCACAACAGGCGCAGCCCCCCCAAATTCATGCCATCAATAGCTGTGTCTATTTAAATTTAGCTGCGTGGCTGCCAGCCGGAGTGAGGCTGCCAGAAATGTAGGTCATCATTGTTGAAGCATCGAAGCCGCAAAGACGCCAAAGAGGTGATCAATAGGCAGACTGACATTTTCAACAATCATCAACATAATACGTGATGGCAACTGGAAACGTATGCAAGTTTGTGTGTATGTGAAATACTCGATACCCAGAACTCACCGCGTGAATCACACCCGCGACGCGCCTCCCGCATACAGTCAGCACTTCACACAAAGCCAGCTGTTTAGCTAGTTTTATACAGACGGTCTATAGTAGTTCATATGTGGATGTATGTATGAATGTGTACGTATGTCTTGTTCGATTGCTATTATGTACTAATTTATGACCACCTTAAATGCGCTTATTACTGGCTAAAAACCACAATAATGCAGCAGAAAATAGTCGAAATAGCATATCGCGGGGGTAGTTTGAATGGCAAGAGCAGTAAATAAAAAATGGAAAGGTAAACGAAAAAGTAAAAAAAAAAAATTGCAAAAAGAGTAAAAAACTATATAAAAAAAAAATAATGCAAAAAATTGCAAACAAATTGAAATTGAAAAGCAGCCAACCAAGAAAAGTTTTGTACTGAAATTGAATAATTTGCGGTAGCTGAAAATAAGTGCCCTCAGAACTTTTTTGGTGGGCATACAAAAATATGACACAATTGCCTGAAAAGCAAAGTACGTTAAATCAAAATTTTTTATTTTTCATATTCGTATTATGTTTTTGAAATACACACAGTTCACCTATTTAATATTCAACAAAAACCAAAGCACTTTTTCGTTAAATCTTTTCTTTCCAAAAAATCACACCAAAGTCTTTTTTCGCTGCACGTTAAAATACGATTCGGAACAGTTGTTTTGTGCTTTATGGCAAAGAAAAGAAATGTTGAGTTAATATACTTTTGAAGAACTAGTGCGAGACATACCTACATTTATACTTACAACAACATTATCTTCTGAATATCTATGTATGCATGCATGTTCTTAATATGCCTTAGTAAATAAATATATATGTTATATGTTAGTAGATATGTATGTAACATCTGCTCAGTGGCGTATAATTACCAGCTGAACATTTTTTTTTGCATTTTTCTCGAACTCAATTTGTTTGCAAAAAAAAATTCGGCAAATAAATATGCCGCTTTTTTGTTAACTATGTATTACATAGCGAAGTGTGTGCGGCTGCAATACAGCAGAGAGTACATGATTTACTTAGTTTGTGCATTAGGGTGGTCTAAAATTTTTTTCCCCAGCCACCCGCCAGAACTGAAGAATATCGAAAATAAGGAGACCCGTATTTTTTTATTTTGAAGTTTTCCATATATTTTATATGGAGGAAAAAAAACATTTTCTGTTCGAATAAAAATATTACCCTTCAAAAATCTTCAAACAATAAAATTATGATAAAAAGTTAACTTTAAAATTTTACGAACTACTTTTTCATAACCAGAAATCTCATTTCTTATTTAAAAAAATTAGCAATTTTATGTGCTCGTAACCACATCACGCACGTTTTGAAAGAACTTAGTAAAATCTTTGAGTTAAATTTGTATCAGAGTTCTATTGTTGGAATTTTTTTGAAGGGAGATATTTTTTTTATTTGATTAAAAACTATTTATTTTTACAGATTTTGTAGCAATTCTACGAAAAAATTTATTTTCACCATGTAAAATATATTGAATACTTCAAAGCTCCGGCAGCACGGTTAAATATCAACCGGGTTAAAGAAAAAACAGGTCGCCTTATTTTCCATTTTCTATAATTCTGGGGGTAGCAGTAAGAAAATTCAAAAAAGTGAATTTTTTGCGTATTTTTGGACCACACTAATGTACCTACATACATTTGTAGTTACATTAGACCTCAAGTAGCCCATTCTAGTACCTAAAAATAAATTAAAGCTCACCAAAAACCATTAAACTTTTGCCAAGAAAGTAATTTAATTATTCAAGCAGAATTACTATAAAAAAAATTTTTTTACTGTCGAGTGTAGGTGTCACCGAAAAATATAAAAAGCCTAAGTTCGGATGAAATTTTTTTTTTCGAAATCGCCTTTCAAAAGTTCGGCGAACTTTTTTTTGTTCACTCTGTGGATTTTTTCCACGATTGAACTCAGCGCTCTTCATTTACAACTTTTTAAGTTGCTATGCAAAAATGCATATATAACTGTATTTCCATTCCGTTCCATTTTGCTCCATTCCATTATGTTCCGTTTCATTCCACTTTGTTCCGCCTATTTTCAATTTGTTCCGTTACATTCCGCCTTGTTTCGATATATTCTATTTCTGTTTATTTCACTTTTCTCCGTTCCACTTTCTTTTATTCCTCTCAGTCCTTAGGCGTTATTCTTTTGAAAAGTTTAGATAAATTCCATAGAAATTTATTGAAATTGGCATAGTTGGGCCTATGGTTTTCTAACTATCCTATGTCATCATAATTGTGATATATGCAATATCAGACCTGACACACTTTTCTGTTTCATTCCATTGTCAATACCGGCAGCAAAGCTGGCGGAGTAGTATTATTTCCTATCGCTCGCTTACCTTACTTGTTCTTCCTTTCTTTTCCTTTCCTTTCCTTTCCTTTCCTATCCTTTCCTTTCCGTTTCTTTTCTTTTTTTTTCTTTTCTTTTATTTTCCTTTCTTTTCTTTTATTTTATTTTATTTTATTTTATTTTATTTTATTTTATTTTCTTTTCCTTTTTTCTTTTCTTTTATTTTGTTTCCTTTCCTGTCCTGTCCTTTGCTTTCCTTTCAATTCATCCTTTTCATTTAATTTTTATTTTCTTGTTAATTTATTATTTTTTGCTTCTTTTCATTTCAATTCCTTTTACTTCACTTGATTTCACTTCATTCTCTATGTTATTTTTAATTTGGTTTCACTGTATTTCATTTGACTTAACTTCCCATCATTTCATATAATTTTAGTTCACTTTGTTTCGCTTCGCTATTTAATTTCACTTCATTTATTCTGATTTTTTTTTCATTTCATTTCCTTTCCTATTATATTTCACGCCATTTCTTCTCATTTGATTTTATTTTATTTTATTTTATTTCATTGTTTCTTATGTTTTTCATTTAATTTCACTTCACTTCGTTTTATTATATCATTTCGCGCCATTTCTCTCTATTCCATTTAATTTTGTTTAATTTTTTTAATTTTATTTAACTTCTCAATTCATTTTATCATTTTGTTTCACTTAACTGCACTTCACTTCACTTCACTCCACTTCAATTTATTTCACTTAACTCCTCTTCACTTCACTTCGCTTCACTATTTCCGTTTCCTTAATTTCGTCTCACTTCAACTAATTTCATTTCACTTAATTTCGTATCACTTCATTTCAATTTATTTTATTCCATTTCATTTCAGTTCATTTCATTTGTACATCAGTTCAGTTCATATCATTTAATTTTGCTACTTCTACTTCATTTCCCATTTTATTTCATTTAATTTCACTTCATTTGACATCATTCAATTTCACTACATTTGTGTTCTTTTCACTACATTTCATTTCATTTTATTTAATTTGTTTCAATACACTACCTCGCACTTTACTTCGCTTTATTTCATTTACTTTTATTCGACTTTATTTTATACAATTTCTTTAAAGTTTATTTGACAATATTTCTTTTCAGTTTAACCGTTTCAGTTAATTCTATTTCTCCTTTACCATATTTAAGTGCCATTCCGTTTCGTTTCTGCTATTCCATACTGTTTTTTTCTGTATAAATTGATATCTGATGATATGCAACTCTGTGCCTGCCTTATTTAACGCTTCTTCTCAAGAAATTATTTTTCCGTTTCATATTGCTCGCTTACAATACTTTATATCTATTTTATTTCCGTATTGTTTCATTCTACAGTCGTTCCAACTTGTTTTTTCGCTATAGACTTGAGTGAGTATCACTTCATTTCACTGTATCTCTTTTTTCCTTAAGGTCGCGTAACATTACCGCTATTATTATGTTTCGTTCCAATCAAATGTGTTCCATTCCGATTTTGTTCCATTCTTGTTTCGTTCCAGTATTTCTACGATATCCAATTGCGGCAATGTTTTCCTTGCTACACTCTTTTTGATGCTAATCAATTTCTGTATACCATTTCCGTATTGTTCCAACATCTTCCAATTTCCACCTTCCCGACATTGTATTTTGTATTGCTTTTACTATGTTTGAAATTAACTTTACCCCACTACCTTTTTCTCTCAGTGTATACTTCACCTACTACTGAGTATTACATATCCTATGGATATTCAACTCCCATATCTTAGATGCTGGCAATTCATACTACACATGCACATTCATACCTATGTATGTAAACAATTTGTAAGCTTCAGCCAAGTGCATATGTGAATATGTGGGTGTACTTATACATACAAACATACATATATATAAGTAGGTATTTTATGCGATTTTAACGCCTGTTCCCTTTTTAATGCAACAAGATTACCCAATTTAAGGTGGCAAATAGTCACGATTTCGCTACAATTGTTTTGGTGTCATGACTAATTTGCAAAAAAAAGGGGAAAAGAAAAAATAAATTAAATAAAAAATAAGCAAACGAAGGCGAACGAAAGCAGCGCTAAACTAAAATGGATATTAGACTGTGAATAAAAGCGGATAATAAAAATAAAATAAATAAAATTAAAATTAAATGAGAATAGAATGATTTGCTTGCAACAATTGCTGTTTCGGTCACTGCTAATTAAACAAATTAAGTTAAACTCATTGAAATGTTTGCTTTGTCCTTTTTATGATTATTACTATTTGCACTAATTTTATCCTCATTAAGATTAAATGAAATATAAATGTGCCATTTATAATAAATTAGTGTGAAATTGAATAAAGACAATTAATTCATTTGCTAAACGAAATAGAAGCTAAGTAAGTGCGATGATAGAAACAGCATGGACAGCAAAATTTAATTATTTGAGCATTAGCTAGTGGCACGAAAAGCGTTTAGGTAGGTGGGCAAAAGCACCACCTGGTTTTTTACTAGCAAGCTGATAAGCAATAATTGTGTCGCGATCTAATTATAATGGCTTACCATTAGACTGCATTCAATATAAAAGTCTCTGCCATACTAAGAGACAATGGCTGTTATTTTTTTTCGGCCACTAAACTCTTTTGATATATCGAAGAGTGTCCTTAAGCGCACTGGGGCAAAATTTTCACGCAGAAGATGCAGGAATGGCAGTTTAGTTGGTACAATTTCGTTTAGTATCGGAGATAGAAAAGTAATGTCCAGACGCCTCTAAAATCAGTGTTAGTGTTCTTGGTGGTTTTTCAACGAGGAGTCCAGCTACAATCAGTGACTGATTCTTAAACGTAGAGTCAAGTAGTTGGTAGTAAGTGATTTTTTTTTAAAAAATGGGGATATTATAAAGTTCCACGTAACTAGAGGGACACCAAACTAATGAAAGCCGACTTACTTAAATCTTACCCATCCCTGATTCTGCACAGTTCATCTTCCTTTGAGTCAAATAAGTTGGATCTGATTTCTTCTCTGAGCCTCTGATGGGAGGTAATTTGATACGTCCCTAAGATAGAACTTTTCAAAAACATCTAACTTTTTATGGATGCATTTTCTACTTAGAACACTTGACTATATTGAACTAAATAGATTATATTTTGACTAATAAAAAAAATAGAAAATGTTCAATACATCTTAGATTTTGGCGACTGTAATGACGATTACATAGATGAACCGAAGGTAGAAAGCGTAGAGGCCTATTTTTTAAACTTAAACACTTTTAACAACTTCGAAGCGCGGGTCTTTAGCGCTAAAAAAACAACCAGTCTTGTGCAATTAAGAAAGAACTCGACCGGAAAATTTATCTATAAATACATATATCGATAAAAAACATCGATAAAAATAGCAAATAATTTCTCGATAGCTGACTATATGAAAGTATTCAAAAAAATATCGATAAATATGTCGTTAAGTTAATCGATAAATATGCCGATATAAACGATAACAGAAAGAAAAGATCGCAGAGACACACTGATTTGTGTTTATTCAATACGAGTATGAATAAGATCGGTTTTAACAACTACATAGAAGGCGCGCATACCGATAACCACAATGAAAATTACATTTTATCGATAAATGAATCGATTAGTGCATTATGGAAAGTTTTCATACATTTATTTATAGGCTCTTATATGCATATATTGAAAAGGATATCGATAAATATACCTCGAGCAGTGTCTTCGCAAAACTCATTTCGTTAGATTAATCGGTAAATATGCCAAAATATGCGAAAAACATGTATCAATGAATTAATGTTTAAATATATATGTAGTTATTTCGATATATACGGGCATAAAAATCGATAAAAGAAATCAATCGTGGTTTTATAAATAATAAATGTAGTAATAAAAATATTATGGTAAATGAATGTATCCGAAACGCATCCATAAATGCTTCGATAAAAATAATACCAACAATATCGATAACTTCCTCGCAAAATTAATCGACATATATGCTAAAATTAACAACAAACGTATACAACAATGTAGATAAGCATAAATATGGGAATACTTATGTCGACGAGCTTCGATAAACGCATCAAAATCGACTTTGGGAAAGCAACTAATAAGAATTTTAATAAATTTAATAGTAAAAAGTTCGAAAAATATATCGATAAAAACATAAATCGTGAAGATAAGCATAAATATGGGAATAGT
>JAPVRG010272636.1:22117-33360 GCA_029783565.1 Rhagoletis cerasi
TTTGCACATGCAGCTTTGCACATATTTGTGTATATGTATGTGCTTTATATTTGGTTTGGTACCAGTTGATTGGGGCTATAGCATACCTTTAGGCACTAGGTGGTATTAGTCGCCTAAACAATAGGAATAAGAATTTTAATAAATTTAATAGTAAAAAGTTCGAAAAATATATCGATAAAAACATAAATCGTGAAGATAAGCATAAATATGGGAATAGTGATGTCGATGAGCTTCGATAAACGCATCAAAATCGACTTTGGGAAAGCAGCTAATAAGAATTTTAATGAATTTAATAGTAAAGATAAAAATATATCGATAAATGCACAAATAGTTAAATATATCGATAAATGTATGGCATCGATACATGACTCGATTAAATAAATATATGAAGTTGTCGAAATATTCGAAAAATGTGTAATTAATAGATAATTTCTAATTATATATCTATAAAGGCAAAAATCGATAAATAACTCGATAAAAGTATTTTCAAAGATATTGTGATTATGTCGTTAAATTAATCCATGAAATAGTCAAAATAATCGATAAATATGTAAAAATAATCGATAAACATTTCAAAAAAATATATCGACAAATGCATAAGTCGTTAAATATTTCGATAAATATAGCAACTAGTGCATCGACAATTGACTATAAAAGTATTACCAAAGATATCGTGAGTATGCCGTCAATTTAATCGACAAAATTGTCAAAATAATCTATAAAGATATCGATAATGAATGCCATTAAGGGAAAATAAAATAAATGAAACTAAGCATATATTCTGTGGTAATAAAAACCACCTGTTTACCACAATCACATCCTTTTGTTAAATATACTCATGAATACAAATATTTATTTTCAAGTAGCTCTCTACCGATTAACAAGCAGGTGCTAGCCGGTTGAAGACAACGCCACAGTAGAAGAAATTAATCAACAGCATTTTATGGAGGAAGACCAAAAAGCGTACAGCACTTCAAAAAAAAAAAAAGAAGAAAAATTGATGAAAGCGGCAGCTGATGAAGATACAAAACAGACGGCAACCTAAGTGAATATCTAAAGTCTTTTGTGGCAACAGCAAGAGCAGCTACTCGTACAATGGCAACAATTACAGCAACTACAATAACAGCAGCAATACTATTCAACTACCGCCGACAATCAAAAACAACGGTGTATGAATGAGCATGACGACATTTTAATTTGACATATGGCACGCTGCAAGCAACAAAAACAACATCAACAACAGCAACAACAATAATAAAACTAGCGATTATAATGAGCAGTAAAGCGCAACGCTGCCGCTACCGCTACGGCTACGGCTAAGAGAAAAGGTTCTTGGCCACTTGCCACACAACTGCCAACGCTATCCCATAATCCATGTTGCAGACAAACAAACAACTAGGGCTGAGGTTCAGATGTTAACTCCATTGGAAAGTTAAATTGAAAAAGAAGTAGCACTGAACAGGGAAAAAGAGAGTAAAACCCAAAGAAGTAAAATGATACGAATGAAAAGGTAACAAAGCAGTTGGCTGTCGGTAGTTGACGGTTGGAAAAAGCATTTGCTACACACAGCGAATCGGTGAAACAAAAGTCAACACCGGTCTGGCCGTGGTTCGAATAACTCGCTCTGGCATTTGAACTTTGTGCGTTGACAGAATTTTCAAAACGCTTTCGCCGCCTTCAAACACACAGACGCACACATATGTGCATACATAGATGCATACAAATTGCTTTACATAGTTTAGGAATTTCTTTTCATGGCGCACATTTGTATCTACTAGTATGTGGTTATGTCGGCAGCAAGTTATGGCAGTCGTTGCGTCTACTCGTATTTATTATCTTATTTTAATTACTGCCACCCGTTGACAGGCCGCACATGCGCACGCTCAGTCGCACGAAACGCGACTGTAATTAAACATAGATTTTCTTTAACCTGCCCCCATCACTTCAGCGGCGGTTTAGTTAAGTGATTAACATATGTTTGTTATTTTTAGCTGCAATGTAATGAACTAAACTTGTAATATAGACTCTGGCATTTTTTAAAGTACATACATATGTAGTCAAGGGGTTAGAGAAAGTGGACTTTGGTTGGAGATTTGTAACTTTTATCGAAGCGCTGAAAATCCGAATGAAAGATGAAGTTATGACGTAGATTTATGGCGTTAGAATTTCTTAGTTTTAGACTTAATCGTTTATGTTCTGCAGATGTCATTCGTTTTCAGCATGTCTGCAAATTTCGAAAAGTTTATAAAAATATTGCAAAAAATGCTTGCTGAAGCATTTTTCAAACAAATGTTGAAAAGGCTGAGATTGAAAGAAAAAATGTTGCGGAAATAAATTTTGAAAAAACATGTTGAATAAAATATGTTGCCGAAACAAAAGTTGAATACAAAATGTTGAAAAACAAAATAGCAAAAAGAAGTGTGAAAAGCGTGGTAGAAGCAGATAAAATAACATGAAAACTGATGAGTAAGATAAAAAATTTCGCAAAAAAGTTGCTGCGAAAAAAAAATGTTGCCGAGACAAATGTTGAAGAGGAAAATGCAGGATAAATTTGAAGAAAAAAAAAAAGTTTGAGAAAAAAATTACCGTCACATTTTGACTCAAAAAGGTTTGCGGAATTACATGTTGAAGAAAAACAAAATGTTACAGAAAAAATATTGCAGAAAAATGTTGAAGAAGAAAAAGCAAACGTTGAAGCAAACGCTAAAAAATGTTGCACAAATATTGCGGAAAAAAATGTTGCAGAACCACATAAATGTAGCATAAGAAAAAAATCTTCAGACATATTGAAGCAACAAGTGTTGCCAAAACAAGCGTAAAAGATGTTGCGGAATAAAGAGAAAAATTGTGGAAAAACAGCAATTTTTAAGCAACAAACGTTGACGAAGCAAATTTGAAAAATATTGCGAAGAAATGTTGCGGATGGAAATATTGAAAATTATTTTTTTCGAAAGTAAATGTTTCGGAAAGAAACTTGACAAAAGAAATGCACTGCAAGAAATGAAGAGTTAACGAATTTTATTTTGAAGAGGGGATCGTCAAAAAATTACTACCGAAACCAATCTCGACGAAGAAAATATAGAAGACTGAATGCTGAGAAAGTACACTCAATTGTTGCAGAAACAGAAATGTTACAGGAAATATTAAGGGTAACAAATGTCAAAGGGGAAGATTAATGAAAACGGCGCAGAAAAACAAAAAACTTAGAAAAATGGCAGACATGTTGAAGCAACAAATGTTGAATAAACATTTATTAACAAAATAAGTGCAAAAAATGTTGCGGAACCAACCAACCGGATGAACAGTTAAAAAAAATGTTGCCGGCATATATATTTAAGAAAAAATGTCACAGAAGAATCAGTTTAAGAAAAGTTGTGCATAGAAAATCTATGCTGCGGATTCAAATGATGAAAAAAATGCTGCAGCGACAAATATTGTGGAAGAAACTGTTACCGAAACAAAAGTAAAAAAATTATATTGTGGAATTTAAAACTAAGGAAAATGTTGCATAAAAAATATCAAAAAAATGTTGTGAAGCAAAAATTTGAGGGAAAAAAGTTACATTAAAAATTTTGAAAAAAATAAATTTCATTGAAGAAAATGTTATCGGAAAAAAGCTTAGAAAAATAGTGTGAAAGAAAGACAAATAACGGATTCTTTGGTGAAGAAAATGTTGCATAAAAAAGAAAAAATTTGGAAACAGTGATGCAGAAACTTATGTTGCAGAAAATATGTTGCAGGAACCATGTTTAAAAAGAAATGTGAAAGAAAGACAAATAACGGATTCATTGCTAAAGAAAATGTTCCATTGAAAATTTTGGAAACAATGTGGCACAAGCTTATGTTGCGCAGAAAAATGTTGTAGGAAAAATGTTTGGCGTAAAAATGTGAAACAAAAACATGTTAAGAAATCAACCGCTGAAGAATATGTTCCATAAAACTTGATAAAAAATATATTGCTGAAACATGTTGCAAGAAATGCTAACGACACAATTGTGAAAAAGTATGTCGCTGATTAAAATTTTGAAGAAAATATTGCACAAAAGTATTATTTAAAAATGTTGCAGAAACATATGTTAAAGAAGTAAATGTTGCTGAAACATTTTTTCATAAACAGATTTTGAAGAAATAAGCACTGCAAATAAATATTGTTAAAGAAATCGCAGCAGAAATTAGCAAGTGTTGCAGACACAAATGTTGCTGGAAGGTAATTGTGTTGAATATACAACATTTGAAGCTACAGCGTTTCCCAAAGAAAAAAAATTTAGGAAATATATGTAAATGTGCCATAGATACATATATGCCTAAGGCAGTATTTTAAGATCAATCCCGTTCAGGCAAATGTTGCTGACATTAGTTTTCCATTACCAGAACTTTAGTAAGAATACAGCAAATAAACGGTTAACCATAATTTTTCAGCATTCGAAAATATTTGCTGCGCTATTTTCCAATCGACTTCCTAATACACATTATAACTGCGCTTTCGACCACCTACTGCTTGCAGCTGCTACCCGTAGCTCATTGATAATTATCAGTGTATTAAAAACAAGTTGCAGCGCTGCCGCATTGTTATTAGTACCAAGTTGTTGCTGTTGCTGAAATTTGTTGTTGTTCTTGTTTTTCTCCATCTTTGAGCTGTTCATCAGTTTGCTTCCATGTAGTGGTATCGGTTGTTCCTGTGCAAATTGCAAATTGTCGCTGCAACGCCACGAAGTTGCTCCAATTCTGTCACTTGCAACGTCAACCTTTCCGCAGAAACTATTTTTTTCATTTTTCTCCACGACCTTCGCAGCTAAATAGTTAGGCGCACTGTTAGCAATGATGCGCTGTTCATTCAGCCACTTTTAACTGCACAATAAGTACTTACTCACTTTTTTCGCCCACTTCTCTTTTGGTAATTCGTCTCAGGTGGGCCGTCTTCGTTGCAATTCTCTGCTAACTAATTCTCAAGTAATCTCTTTTTGCTGCATTAAAATTTTTTCGTTTTTCGTTTGCGACCATGTGTGAAATTTTACAGAAATATACCGCAATTCTAGCTGGATTTTTTTCGCCTTACCTACGCCTCCGTTGGGAATTGAACTTTTAGATGTCTGGAATTTTTTTTTAAATTTATTCTTCTTCTCCTTCTTGTTTTTAAGTGTTTTTGAATTTAATTTGCCAGTATTTTCTCATGCTTAAACCTTTTCGTCACACATTAAACGCCAATTGAATTGAATTCAAATACATACACACTTTGCTAGGGCACTCGTTGATGATTGTGTTGTAGTTTTGGTGGTTTGGGAATACCGTTAGTGCACTTCTTAATTCAAATGCACATAAGTGTATATATCTTTGTTCACCCACATATTCACATACGTGTGCGAAATCTTCTGCTTGTGCTGATTGTTCGCATGACCTGAATATGTCTCGGGGATAAGTGGCAAATTTTCTAACAGGTTGAGCAATCAGTAAAATTTTCAGTACAAATCTGCAAGAAAGCACCTGGCTGTCAACGACGTCTCAAGATAGGCGTGGAACCGCTTTTATTATCCCAAAAGAGGGAGGAAGGAGACGGTATCTGGAGGCCAATGGACGATCGGAGTTATCACTCCTTTCTTTGAATCTAAAAAGATGTACAGGTCTAAGTAGATTTAACCCTTACAAAACCTTTGGCATTTCTATGACTGCAGTACATTCAAATCGAATGTAGGGCGTTGCAATAGCATGAAAACTTTGACCAAGTCGACTACTGTCTGTCCGAACGGCTTTCGGTGAAGAATGGTGATGATTAGGTAAGTTTAGATTGTGGTTACAGTTCTCAGCCAAGCCTCGTATGGAGCCGCAATTATACCTAAGGGTCCGTTGAGGTATCTCGATGCTGATGCAGTTAATTTATCTAGTGAAGCGTTGTCAGTACTCGTAGTTATCAGACGCTCGTCGAGCTTAGGTCCGACAGGCAGTCGACAAAGTACAGATGAAGACATCGCCGCTTAGGTCTAGCCATATGCGGGCAGCGTCATAGAAAGTGTACGATACTCTAGATTTCTGCTATCATCTGCAGTCATAGTATGGAAATCGGGCTACTCGATAACTGAGGCAGAAGTAGTCTGAAATCAAACTTACAACGCAGTGCAACAGTTTATGCTGTCAAAACGGGCTTTACCATGCCTTCGTAAAGGTATGTCCCCTGCGAGTGGAGTGATACGAGATTCGGATACTGTAAAATTCTGGAAGATCTTCCAGCAGACTGCAGGCGCCTGGACTACACAGCCGCGCGCACTGGACTGAGAAATAATTTCCAAACTAAGATCCCCTCAAGAGGTGAATGCAAGGAGGACTTAGTCCTGATATCTTAGTCTGACTCAGCAGCCATCTATAGCGATGGCTTCAAGTTGGACCGGAAGGTAGGGAGTAGAGTTTACACGCAAGAGCTCTCTCTTAGCATCAGTTTTCGTCTGCCAGACTTACGGCAATAAACGAAGCTGCTAGATGGCTGATCGATTCAACTATGAATTTGTGCGCAGTAGCTATCTTTTCTGACAGCCAGCCGGCTATCAAAGCACTTTATTGTGACAAATCGCCATCGAAGTTTGTCATTGAATGTAGACATACTCTAAACGTACTGGCAATTAGATATGCCATTCATATTTTATGGGTGCCAGGCCATAGAGATGTACCGGGAAACTGTGTTGCAGAGGAACTAGCAAGGAAAGGAACCTGATTGTCTGCAATCAGTACCGCTATCTTCCTTCAAGCTCTGGCTGGAGGAAAACTTTAAAGAAGGGACAACTGCAATGAATGTCTGGCTGAACTGGACTCAGCTAATTTCTACGACTTTGTGCGCTTCATCAAAGCGACAAACTGGTTTCAATTCTAAGGTAAGAGGAGGGACGTAATGAGCCTCTAATATGGCATCACTTAGTGGCCTAAGTGTGCCTTTTTCCTGTGGATGGGGACAGCCAAAATAACCTTACCTAACCTAACCTAACCTAGGTCCTCTGCAAAGCTAAAACTTCGCCTGCGTGGACAACTGATTAAGCTTTCTTTCTACGACGACAAGGGGTAACAAAAGGCCCATCCTGGTAGGACAGTCATTTAGACAAAGTTCACATGGAGCAAATTTTATTGCAGCAACTGCTGGCTGGGTGAAGAGAGTGCATCGAATAGAGGTGCCGACTCGACATAAAGATGTTCTACGAAATTTCAACTGTCAGCTGCCGCAGCAGCAGCATACTAGTTATCTGTATAGTTGGTCTGTGCAATACCAGTTAAGTAAAGAAAACTGTGCCTTTTATTATGTCGCTGTTTTAAGCACAAAAGTTGACAGGTTAGAGCGCTGTTCACGATCCAAGAGCTACTCGGTTCAAATCCTCGGGACCACGTGTCTCTGGGAGGCAGTCAGTACTTTTTAAATTTTTAAAATTTTTTTTGAGGCGAAGTTCTTAAATTCAACCGTAATATCAAAAATTATTCGAAATTTCCGAAGTAGTCAGCCTCTACCAGTTTATCGAGTAGACTGTTTATCGACTAATTTTTCTTTTAGGGTAAGTATTAGGGTGTTCGAATATTCGCCTTTTTTCGAAAACCGGTTTTCGAAAAAAAAAATATCAGTGGAAAATTCACGTTTGGTCTTATTTTACCATTTTTGTATTCCTTTATTGCATTTTTTCTGAATTTTTTCTGATTTGAGGATATCATTTTAAAACTAATTAGGGGTTTCCCTTTAACTACAAAAAGCCTTGAAAACTTCGAAAAACTCAAAAATTTTACTGATAGACATGATTTGTATGAAATGAAAAAAACCGGTTTGATCGATAAAAAATCCAGTTTATTCGATATTCGAAAAATCGAAATTTCAAAAAAACCGCTTATAGATATCAAAAAAAAAAAAAAACGGTGGAAACCGGTTTGTAAAAACCGAGTCAATCACCCTAGTAAGTATACACGTACTTAAGTGTGTAACTTGGTCAAATGATTTTCTAAATGCCTTAAAACATTAAAGCAAAAAAAAAATCGAATACTCTCAATTGCATTAAATATGTATCAGGTTGTGCCAGCGCTTAATTCAATAATTCACATTTCATTCAAAACATATTTAGGTGTGTTATGAATGCAAAGTAATTACACATTTTCTCAGACTAGCAGTAAAGGCCTATGAACTGCGAGTTTGCTTCTAATCCTACCAGTGCTGAAGAAGGCTCACTCATGCGCCAATAACTAACACGTTCAGCTCGCTTGACCGTTCAACGATTCTCAATTACGTTCGAACAACTAAATTGAATTTTATATGGAATTTCTTTAATTTTCTCTTATTTACACTAATTATTCTATTCTACTTTATTCTATTTTGTGCCATTTTATTTAAGTCCACATCAGTGCCGACCTGTGTCATTGAACTTCAGTGGATCAAATGGAAATACAAAAAAAAAAGAAAAGAAGAAAGGCTGATAATGAAAAAATGACATACAGGTGTGAAGTTATTCATATGTAGTTTTTGTATGTTATTGTTGCTTTTAGGCAGATATTTCTTTTTCTTCGTAACATTTATTAGCGTTGTTATTGCGCACGCGCGAATGCAGGTGTAATACTTTGTAATGTAAATAACTGCCTGCAGGTGGGAAATTGAAAAAATGTTAGAAAATTTCAATTACAAAAATTCAAGAATTTTACCATATATTTTCGTACATATTTTTAAATAAGTCCTTGAATTATGTGAATTCCGTGCATGCCAATCGGCCACAAACCACAGAAAATTTTTGAAACTAAAAGTATTTGATTTTTTTTTAATCATAGCGATCTTAGATTATTATTAGCAAAAAATCTGGGTCTCAAAAATTTTGTGGAAACTTCTATTAGCTAAATATAAAATTTTTGTATAATTAAAAAAAAAAATAAATAAATGGATAGAAACAATGAAGAATTTAAATTTTTAAATAATTAGAATTTCTAAAAATTATTAGGCAAATAAATTTTTTTTAATTCTCCGCGTTTGCAAACTTTTCGTTTTGTAAAATCAAAAAAAAAAAAATAATAAAAAATTATGAAAACCACAATACATTTTCTTAATTTATTTTTTAAAACTTCCGTTGGTTTAAGACAACTTTGGTAGTAGAATATTAAATTTCGATTAATTAGAGTTCAAGAATTTTTTTTTGTAAACTTAAGTATCGATCCTAAAAATTTTCAATGTTCTCAATTATTAAAACAAAGGTACCTTACCTCCTTACTAATTTTTTTCTATAACTTATGTTATGCACTTTATAAAAATTTTACTTTCCAAATTATTTCAGTTGTTTTAGAAAAATTTTCCATTTAAAATTAAAAAATTTCAAAACTCGTAAAAAAACTACACAATATCGAAAATTTTGGTTTTGGTTATTGGCCTTTGAATTTTAAATTATGAAAACTTTTAAAAAGCTCGAGAGAGGCCCTGCAATTTTAATTGTCGATATTTCGAGCTTGTAAAAAGTTTCGATAATTGAAAATTTTGTTAAAGTTACATAACTTAGTATGTATATATTTTGAGTTAAAAATTGAATTTTTTTTTTTAATTTTTAGTAAAAAAATAAAAAAAAACATCACATGGAAAATTAAGTTTGCTTAGATTGTTAAATTTTGAAAATATTTAGTAGAAAAAGTTAAGGTATCGAAAACTTTGATTGCTAAACTTTGAAATTTGAAAACTTCTAATAGAAAAAATTGATTTCTCGAAAATTTTGTTGACAAATTCAAAGTTTAAGCTCAACAAAGTTTTCGGAATTTTAAGCAGAAAAAATGTATGAATATAGATAATTTGGTTTCAAACTAAACTAAGTATGGATGTGTGTATGTATTTGAAAATTTTTTAGCAAACAAGTTTAGGTATCGAAAATTTTATGGAACCTGTTTGGCTTAAAACATACAATAGTTAAATTTTTAGTAGGAAAAGGTAAGGAAAAAATCGAAAATTGAGCTTTGTTAGATTATAGAATTTTGTAAATTTCAAGTGGAAAACATTTATGGCCTTATTCATACAAATTAAGTAGATTTAAAAAGCTTTATAAATTGACGTTTCCTACATTTTTCAATTTATAAATATTTAAAAAAATTTAAATTCTTCATTATACAATTTGTAATTTTTTTTAATAAACTAGAGTTTCAAAAAAAAAAATTAGAGTTTTTCAAAAGTATAGAAGAAAAACATGCAGATAAAGAGGAAATTAAAACTTTGGGAAACATAATTTTTTTTTAATGTTTTATATACATAATTAATACAATTAATATACATAAGAGTTTTTCGAAAGTATAGAAGAAAAAAATGTAGATAAAGAGGAAATTTAAAACTTTGTGAAACATAATTTTTTTTTTAATATTTTATATACATAATTTTTCGAAATCTTTGTTAGATTATAAAACTTTAGAGGTTTTTAGTTAAAAGATTTGGTTCGAAACCAAAGAAATCTAAATTTTTGTATTCGAAAAATTTGGAAATTCTCAATATAAAAATTTAGGCATCGAAGATTGTGTGAAAGTTTTCAGCCTAAACTAAAAATAACTAAATTTTTATTTTAGAAATTTTTAGCAGAAAAAAATAAGGTATCGATGGATTAAGGGTCAAATTTTTTATTAAAAAAATGAATATGGAAATTTTGGTTTAAAACTAAAAAACATAAAATTTTAAATTTAAATATTTTTGTAATTATTACCGAAAAAGAATTAGGTGCCAAGAACTTTTGGGATTTTTTTTGGGCAAAATTACTAAAAAAGGAGTTATGTAAAATTATAAAATTAAGGCTGTTTGTAGAAAAGTAAGGGGTTTTAGAACCACACGAAATTTGTTTGCTTATTTATATAAGAGAATTTTTAAGAAATTTCGTTTTATTATATATTATATTTGTTTTATTATTATTATAAATTTTTTAAATTTTAGTGAAAAAAGGGAAATATGAAAAAATTAGTTTTGTAAAATTATGTAAAATTATCAAATTAAGGCATAGGGGTTTTAGAACTATGCGAAATTGTTTAGCTTATTTTATATCGGAGTATTTTTAAAAAATTTTGTTTCATTACAAAATATTTGAAATTTTATTGAAAAAAATTAAAAATTTGAAGTGAACCTAGGGAAATTACATTTTATGAAGTAAACCGTTTTTGAAATTTTTAGAAAAAAATTTTTTGCTATTGAAATTTTTTAAATAAAATTTTATTATATAATAATACATATTTATGCATATATGTATGTGTATTTAGGTATAGAAAATTTTGTGGAAACTAATGTAAATTAA